>JAYMFT010254498.1:0-10857 GCA_038088735.1 Panulirus argus
ATTTAGGTAACTCACAAAAGTTTTACTTCAGGATACTGCCATAATTATCATTAATATGTTATTATTATTAATATGATTTCTCTCTTTTATGTAATAAGCACTGAAATGATTTATGTAATAAGCACTGAAATGATATGAGGAGCTGAGCTCCATACTTTGTTAACAAAGTCTGAGCAAAATAAATTGAGTCTGAGTCTGAGTCACGCACACACACACACACACACACACACACACACACACACACACACACACAATCAGGCAGGGATAAGCTAGAAACTCCTTGGATGGATGGAAGATCATGTAAATGGAAGGAAACAAAGAAGGGATTTCAGAGGAACCTTCTCAAAATAGGTCGAGGGTACCAGCGGGGTTCCACAGGGTCCTGTTCTGAGGACATTTCTCTTCTTCCAGCTCTATGTAAATGACTTGCCGGAAGGTACTGACACCTACCTGCATATGTTTGCAGATGATGCGTATGTCACGAAGGAAGTGTAAAGCGAGAAGGACTGCATCACCGAGCGAAGCGCTGCGACAAACTCTTAAAAATTTGTCTGATACATGGTTGAAGAAGTTCAGCCCTGAGTAAATGTAAAGTAATGAATGATGGGTCACTGTGAGAGAAGGGATCGATATGATCATCAACCAGGAAACAAGTTGAAGGCATTGCTGTGTGAGGAAGACTTGGGAGTCGACATTGTCCGAAACTTGTCCCCAGGAGAACAGTTGAGACTAATGTCTGCAGCAGATAATATAATGGTATTGGGGTTCTTCCTCCTTATCCCTAGTTTTCTTCCTCTATATAATGTTCATAAAAAGGACACCAATCTATAGGTCCCGTTATGTTCTACAGTGAACGCTGACCGATTGTGTTTCCTGTTTGGCTCAACCGTTCGGTAACCCCAGCCCGAGATTAGCATTCGAGGTTCGTTACATGCTATTGATGCCAGGTATCAGGTCAACCATGTTGACCCGATTACTTGCCCAGGTGACCATAGCCTCATCAAGGACCCTGGTCTCCAGGCGAAGGGTATCAACCAGACCATAAAGCGAACTGCGCAAGGAACAGGAGAAGCAATAGCATGTACGGAACGAACGGGAACAATGGAATGAAACCCACAAACGATAGCAGTAACTGAAGTGGTAACGGTAATGATGATGGCCGGACTTGCAGCTAGGGTAAGAACTGGGTCATCAGCTTGTGGTTCCTGTCGGAGAGGAAGAGGGATGCTCTGTTGCGCCGTAACTGGGTCCGTTCGAACAGGGATCCGAAGAGCTTCATACGGGTCGGCAGTCTCTCTCTCTCTCTCTGCTCGCTCACTCGGATGCCCCTTGTTGTGGAGGCTGCAGGCGAGGGATCTGGAGGCAGATACAGTGGAAGGTGTGGTTGAGGATGCGGTGGATGGTACGATGGGGATAAGTGGTAGATGGTGTGAATGTGAGGGAAGATGGCACCAGAGAACGTAGGGGAAAATTTTCATGCGCAAACCAATGGTACTTTAATGGATTTTGTTGTAGAATGTCGTTCTGTATTTTCCACTTGCCTCTTCTTATAGCAGTCTTCAACCCTGACACGTTCAGATTCGAGCTAGCACCATGGATCCAGGTAGGAATAAAGCCCTACGATCAATGGCAACAGCTAGTGGCCACTAACGACCTCAGAATCCTCGCGCAGTGTAGAACGTGGGTCTAATACTACCTTTCCCAGTGGCCAGGGAAGGGGTTTCCTCTGGCTTAGAAAGGGTCAAAGAGGGAATGCCTCTACTGCTGGGTCGATCCAAGATCCTACGTGGGTAAAGCATCGGAGGGTCGGAGGGAAAAAAAAGAGAGAGTCTACTTAACAAAGACTGCCCGTCCAACGTCAAAGGGACTCTCAACGCGCCCGATCGGTCAGTCGACGCGAAAGAAAGACCGCGGTCCAGATTTGGCTAATCCCCTTCCTGCGATTCCGAAACCAATACGCGATGAAAACAACACAAAGGAGAGTGTTAAAACAGGGGTTTAATTCCACCATCGATAAACACTTTCTTTTTTTTTAACGTTTATTATTGTCACAGGATGAAGAGAATACAATCCTCTGTAGAAATTTTCACTCGAAAGGAATAAATCATTTCTCTGCTACTGATTGTAGCGTAGCCTTGGAGCTGTAGGATTCCCCAGTGAGAGAGGTCCTTGGTTATTATAGAGGTAGAGACGGGCCCTCCCACAACTTACGGTTGGGTGACGACGGTGGAATGAAAATCATCATCTATGCTACAATGGCTCCCAAAGATTCTAATGATGAATGGGACTGAGGGAAGTTGGTTAAAGGAATCCCACACGGGTCAAGGGATGAATGGGAGCGTAACAGGCTTACTTGAAGGGACGTTAGAGTAGAATAGAATGTGTGGCCTGGGAACAATGGGTGGGAAATGAGAAATGCCGTAGCCAAAGAGAGGAGGAGAGAAAAAGACGAGACATTATCTACCAAGGAGGGGAAAAGGAATATTGAAATGAAGGGAAAGAAATGCGTACTTTGTGGTTTGGCATCAAAGGAGAAGGCAAATTAATATCTAATTCAGGTTTGAGGTTGGTTTAGAGAAAATGAATAGTGTAGAGGGCTAGGAGGCTGATGTAGTGGACTGTAGGGAATGTAGGGGAGGTGGAGTGGAGTGAAAGAAGTATGGATGAGGTGGAGTGGAGTTGAAATGAGCGTTGGAGATGTAGAGTGTAGTGGAAGTGGAATAGTGTGAGGGGCGTAAAGGATATGTGGAATGTGAGGGTGGACTTGCTTGTCGAAGGGATCCTCAGTCGTCTTTGTTATATATGCATACATTCTTAGTACCCACACTCGTACTCATACTCACGAATTTGCTTTCCTCGGTACTCAGCACTCAAGCATATGTTTTCCTGAGTACTCACGCTCGAGTATTTCCCCGAGTACGAGTATTTATACAAATTTACATAAAAACTGAGATTTGAAGTCAACATAGAAATTGAGATTTGACGTCAGAATTATGTGATTCTTACATGATTACTAACCCTACCCCTGACAGCCCTCATAAAAGAAGTGCCCATCGCATCCCCGCTCGTACAACACTCTTTTGAAACAGAATATCAACACTCGAGTAGCATTAGATCCTTTGTCTTCTACGCCTCCGGAAGAGGCAGTGCTCTTAAATAATGAGATCAGAGAGAGGGGCAATAATCTCATTTTAATGTATGAATCTATTATTGTTACACTGTGAAAAATCGAGATATTTTTGGCGTAGCTCTGAAAAACGAGATAGAACTTAAAACTCAACGAATTAGCACTTTTCTTTCACACACTGTTTTTCATTTTTCCCATCATGACAACGTAAATTAGAAGCGCGTGGAAATTAACATACAGAAAGTTTTTTAGAATTACACTTAAAAAGTATTTGTTTCTGATTATAGACATATAGCATATTTCTGTAAGATTTTACTTTATGTTACTTTACTATTATATTTAACAATTGCATTAACTTTCTGTGTACTAAAGATTATGCTTACGGCCAGGTATTCGTTCTCAGTCTTCCAAAGTTTCCTGTATCATGCTCATACGCAGCTCGTATTATTCATACACAAGTTTTCATACTCATGACTCAAAAATCGTATACTCATTTCCTTGCTCACAGACTAGCGCTCATACTCCTGCATGTGTTTTTTGACAAATACTCTCACTACAAGTCTGACATACATGGCGTGGTTAACACATACATACATCAGTAGATACCTTGTCCTAGGATGCGTTACTACAAAAGTATTATTTTTCTCAACAGTCTCCTCCTGATTTACGACTTGCCACACAGGTGACTCGCTTTTAGAAGGTTCTGGGAGCTTACAATCTCTGTATAACACTTCATGTTTAATCATGGCCTCCAGAGAACTGATGAAAAACAAAGGAAGAACGGTTTAAGGTGGCATAATGAATTTACTTTCAACATAGGCAACATCTTATTTGACCGAGTAGAATAGATTAAACCATTAAAAAGCAGGGAATGAACTACGTGATAATCACTCTTCTTAGGTCCAAAATACATGAATCACTTGCGATACTTGCCAGATGCTTTTTGGTATTGTTGTACAGGAGTACCTAGTGACAACACTAAGATCCCAGTTCCTCTATCGAGGAATAAAGTATTAAACCTGAACTGAATTACTCGAAAGAACGTATCCTGCAGGCAATTCTCTACGTGTACACGAAGACTGTAAATTGTGCCGAGACAGAGGAACAGATTCGAAGGAAGTGGACGATGGGAGTAAACACGGTACGCGGGAGTTGGAAAAAAATTATGATAAACGACTTCAGACGACAACAAGGGTGTAAATACAACGGTGAGATACGACGAAGGGGAAGTATAACAATAGAAACTCGTTCCCTGAGCTGGGGAAATGGAAGAGACTCCGCTCGTAGAAAAAAAACGAAGAGTGAGAGGAAAGGAGAACAGACTCGTACTACAAGGCTGGAAACCCAACGGCAAAGCTAACAGGGGGAAGCACTGTGGGAAAACAACAAAAAGGACATAACAATTAGCTGTGGAGGGGACGCAGCAAGGGGAGAGGAAGAGAGGCTGTAGAGGAGCTTAGTTATGTGCAGAGAGATTGGTAAGCACGCTACGAGGGGAGATAGTGTGGGTGAGGCAGAGAAAAATGTGGAGATAGGGTGTGCACAGAGACATTACGTCGCAAGAGAGGGAAAATTCTTCATTAAGTGGTCGTGAAAGTGACGGGATTATGGACTAGGTCGTAAGTGACAGGATTCTATAAAGTCTGAGAAAAGGTAAACAGGAGATCAAAGGAAAAGGGTTCAGAGTGGGGAAAATGCAGGATCCGAAGCCAAGTTCGAGGCCTGAGGGGACCCTAATACTTCTCCAAACACACACACACACAGCTGACGTCTCCCACCAGCGCAAGGCGAGCTGATGAATAGGGTAATTCAGCAAAGAAGATGAACAGCGCCATTCCGATACTGCAGGGAGGAGACATGTGAAAAGAAGAGAAAAATGATTTAGTAACTCATCACAGTTTCTGAACAAGGAAAGGCATTAAGCTTATAGACATACAGATAAACTTCAAGCGGCACTGTATCACATAAATTGATATCGAATCCCGAACAGCGAGAACGGGAACGGAGAGGGTATCGAGCAAAGCAAGAGAAGAATTGGCATTGTTTAAGATGAAAGTTTAAGGCAGGAGTGTGCGGAGCGTATAGGAAAGGTAGATGTGTGATATGTAGGGTAGATAGACTGGAGCTGTGCGTAGGGTAAATCAGATAGACATGCACGTGTACAGGAGTAGTCTGAAAAAGTTGTGAAGGGCAACTATACGGGGTAATTCTACAGGCCTTTATACTGTAACCCACTGTGGGCAGATCTGGTATGTAGGATTCGTAGGTAGAAAAAGATCAGACAGGCTGCAAAATGGGTACGTGTTTATAAAGCTCCATAAGTGTAGTTAAGGAACATTACGGTAGGTAGATTATGAATCTATGTTGGGGTCGGGGGATAGGTGTCGTAGGTAGCGACTGGCGATGTAGGTTAGGGATGATATTTGCTGAAGGTAGAATAGGAATGCGTAATGCAAGGGGCAAAGGAACTCAGGGGAAACACATGGGCAATGATGTAAAGGTATTTAGATAGCAGCAGACCTCTGGGTCCCATCGAGACTGTCTGTGATAAAGGAAGAGATACGAGACTCAGACGAATGTGGTAAAAGTAGAGACATTTATATTCAAAACAAAAAGATACTCTAAACTTTTTATGCAACGAGGTGGCGCAGGCGCAAGTAATAATAATGATAATAATAATAATAATGATAATAGTAATAATAATGATAATACTAATAATAATGATAATAATATCAATAATAATTATAATATTAATAATAATACTAATGATAATAATGATATTATAAATATTTATTATAATAATAATAATAATAATATTGATAATGATAATTAATGAGGACTGTTTAGCTACTTTTGAGGAATAGATTCTTGTTCATGAAGTGGAAAAATTGTTTAGAAAAGAATTTGAAAAAAATGCTAAAGGCAGCTATGACGGGATCGGTGGGTGGAATTACTGGAGAATGTGTTTCCATAACCATCGAAAAAGGATTCAGTCCCGGACACGTTTCAACAAATAGCGAAAGACGTTGCTAACTAGTTTTTTTTTATTCAGAAATGATAATTTCTTAAGCTGGTCTGAATCCCACGCCCTTGTTTCCCGTTTGGGATGCCACGGTACCTCAGTCGGGGTGTGACTGTCGTCATACTTGAAGCCGAGTTCAGCCCTGACTGCGTACCAAGTTGAGAGAGGTTTCTTCTGTTCCGGCGTCCGAAGAGCCGGCTACACAAAGTCTTCCACTGGGTCCGGAGGAAAATCCACTCTCTTCATTCTCGACCACTCCAGTCCACTTGGCCAAATATGTGAAAAGCGTTGTGGAGAATTTGTTCTTTATGGGGATGCTTGAGTCTTCTGCCTCCTGTAGCTTAAAGAGGAAATCACTTGGTTAGAATACGTAACGAGAAGAGCGACCATAACGCAGTGAATTTCTTACGAAGTTGACAGTAGAATATTGGCCCATGTCTGCGGATGAATCATAGACATTTTGAATCAAGAAGCCGTGTGTTTTCAACACGAAATGTTAGGAAAATCCTAAAGGAAATAGTACTTAGTGATTTACGCCGGGGGTGGCGTGGTGATTTACGCGGGAAGTTTGTCAGCGAAAACAAAACTCTCTTGGACTCGTTAGAAACTCTGAAGCTTAGGAAATTACGTAAAGAAATGGTGACAGGAAAATAGAACAATGTATTTGTAATAGGTAACGATATTCAACTGTTTTTCGAGGGAGGATATGTATCATGTGTTCATATATGTGTTACATTCTTTTTTCTGTGTATATATATATGTATATGTATATGGAAAATACGTGTGGTTATTTTTTCATATCACATGGCAGGATAATGAGCAAGCTCTCGGTCCTTTACGCTGATCTCATAAAATTTGTGATTGTGACATAGTTTTGTTATATTTCGCGGAATTTTTTGCCATCTTAATTGCTTTTTTTTGTATATTCCAGTTTTTTGAGATGCATGAATTAGTATATATCTTTACTATCTCTCTTCGTTCTGGATTGCATATTTCGAGGTTTTAAATCTCTCATAAAGTTCATATTTTCCATTTGCTCGATTTAATATCTTTTTTAATGTTAATTCTTTCTAATCTTCCTATTTCATCTTTGTTGGTAACCATGCAGCAGTATTCAAGTTGGTTCTTATACATCTATTGCGAGACAGTACTTACAAGTATTAGCGCGTAGCGCTCACCGCAGGAAAACATAGGAGTTACGAAGTACGAGTCGCGAGAGTTACGTGTTGTCAAACGTTTGTTATGTGTGAGATGGTGAGATGGAGAGAAATTGTGAACCAAAAGCCAACTGCCCACGTGTGGATAAGGCACAAAGAACAGCCATCTACCTGGGCCAAATGAGTGACCCTAGACAGCCACTGAAGTGCCGGCTAACTGCGCAGCCGTTACCAACCCGACCAGTACCCAGGCTGGTAGTACCACCGGTACAATACCTCCCTGATCGGTGGGAACCTGCAACGTACCGGAGAGAGAGAGAGAATCAGCATGTTCAAAGGCCGTTATGATTCATGTAAAAAAAGATTTCAGCCGTTGCTGATCAGCATTACACAGGAGTAGCTGTCGCCGTGAGTACACAGTACTGTATTGTATTCCACAAGTCCGATGGGTTTAAAGATTCTCCTGTGAACACGACTGGCAACTCATCACAATATTCGTGCTTCAGTGAATATCATCTTCACCCCGCAACACTTTCTTTCGACGACCTCCTATGAATTTGGAATTATTCTAAAATATGTATTCAAGTCTCGCATATATTTTCCAGAGTCTGTAGAATATATTTACCAACCTTGAGATTTTTGGGGTACGTGAAATGATGTATATTGGAGACATTCATAAGAATGAATATTCAGGATGACGAATGCTTACTTTTTTATCAGGTTAAACTATAAATTTCTACTGTTATGAATCCCAAACAAACAAACAAAAAAAAAGATTGTTAGCATAAAACGCAAATTTTCATTATGAACTATTCTAGTTGTTTTGAGACTTGAGATCAATTCGAATACTCTTTTTAAGTCAGGGTGATCAGGGAAACTGTCGATTCCGAACGTATTTCAGCGTCTCTGAACGTTTTGTCCGAGAGGCTGCTTCCCTAAGGATCCCTAAGTCAGGTCTGTTTGCATTCAGGTCTCTCAGTAGTTCTCTTCTTAAGGCTGTTCAAGGCGTTACCGGACTCCTCCACCGTGTGGTTACGCCGGGAGTGAAAAGCCACCTTGGACGTGGCCGTATCCAGTGAAATACAGTGTCGTCGAAGAATTTCCTACTCTAAACTATAATCCACACTTTCCCCGCATCTGACTGTAGCGCAGCCCCAGGAGATCCTTGGGGTTTTGCAATGATAATTGATGGTTTGGATGTTCATGAAAAAGATTAGTTATCTCTAAAAATTCTATTTATGCTGTATTCAAATCTGCGATAAACGTGATTCCAATCTCGTACAAAACAAAACATACAAATTGATATTGATCATTCTTTGCAATTTATTTTTTCATTTATGTTTCAATTTATGATTTATTTATTGCTGGAACGCTTCCTTTCAGAGGTTTCCAATTAATTTTCTTTGATTTCGAGCTCCGCAGATGTGAAATAGGTTCGTATGTGATAAATAGAAAATATGCCATAAACCTGAAAAAATAATGTAAAGACGAAAGAAAATCAAGTTAGATTGTAATAGTTAACTTGATATTTGTGCTCGTGGAAAGCTAAAAACCAAACCATAAACAACAGTCTTTCTTTCAGGGATCTTATAAGTACAGATAATTGCTTGTGAGAAAATGTTGTGTTCAAATGGGAGCACATTTTCTTTCTTGTTGCGCGTGACCCCGTTTTCTTTCATTTTCATGTTAAACCCGTGACTATGTTTTCTTTCACGTAGAAAATAGCCGCCTTTGCATCCCTGACGCATGATAAATCGACCACTTGAAATCCAGCCACAGCGCAAGAGCCTCGTAGTCTTAGGGAACAATTGTTATCCATAAATACATCTCCAGAAACAACGAACGAGTCCCATAGGAAACTATGATTTCCAATGGTGAATGCGACACAGACGAAAAACGAGACATGGGAAGTGGATTTTCTGAGTGTATTTAATAATTCAAAACTCTGCAATGCTATATAAATTTAGGCTATAAAAAAAGTAATTATAGAGTATTTTATTTCACCATGATCATTATTTAGTCATCTAAGGTTTGGATCATGAGATAAGGCCGGACGATAACACAGCCTTCTTTGGATAAAAGACCTCGCATTCTCCTCGATGAAGAACGGGTGTGTGGATCGATCTGCCTATCCGAGTTTTCAAAATTCCATACGCTTCAACCCACGGCTGTCAATCAGGTCATCCCTGCTTTCAAAGGACGATTAAAAGTCCTCATATGAGATACTAATATTAGACGAAAATACTTCGAATGATACAGTGCATCTGGGCATCCTTGACCCATAGTTTACCCATTCTCACAGTGACCGTAGACAGAATCAGTTCTTGGGATTTTGTGATTTCGATTTTCCATTTCTCATCGTCTGCTGGTTTCTTCGTATTGCTTACGGCAGCAGCAACATCAGTCTAATTTTGTGGAATGAAAGATATACGACTGGAGGCCTCCTCATCAGTTGCCTTCTTCATTCGTTGCTGTGGTCTAGACCAAAGCCTCATCAGGCGTCTTGGCCCAGAATTGCACGTTGTTATTTGCTTTGATTTAGAGTGACCTTACGTTTGCTGCTGTCGCGAATATCTAGTCATTTGTAGATGTGTTCATGCTTTATGCACCACGAGGGTAGATTTCTTTTTATTCGACATTGCTGCAGTAAGAATTTACATGTTGCTGGTAGTCCCAGCGGCGGTATAGACATCGTTGCTATCTTTGAACTTGCTTTTCGTCGGCTGGTATGGCCTACTTTCTTTCTCTCTTACCACATCCTGTGTCCATCCCTGGCTCGTTGGGGGCAGAAGACTTCCTTGGAGACTTCATCGGGCATGCGATGATCTGGACGCCATTTTCACTAACAGCAATCGCCCAGACGGACTAGTTGCCATGATCTGATCATGTCGTTCGTCAGTTGTCGTCATCTCGACTTCACCTTCGTCGACTATTGAGATCTCGTCGTATTCTTCGTTACTGGCTGTGTGCTCTTGACTTGAACCGCATCACCTGTTGTGCTCCAAACTTACTCCCAGTTTGTTGCTGAAATTCAGACTCCGTCTTTTTGTTGATTATCGTAGCCTTGACTTGCTGCACGTTCGGTTCTGTGACCTAGATTTTTTTGGTTTTATATTGTCTTTCAGACTTACTCTTCGTTCGCTATGGTCTTCTCTTTGTCTTAGCTATCAACTGCTGTCTTATTACTGTCTGTGGTGTACACTATAGTTCGTAGTTCGCTAGTAAGGCCTGGGCATTGTCATTTATAATTGTGTTGGTATATTACAACCCTTATTAGCTGTCGGGATTTATTTCAGTCTACGTTCACTGATACAGTTTGTAGTTTCTTAATTAACCCCTCGGCGTCAGATTTCTCCTCATTTTTTTCTCTTCTCTCTTTCTCATGCTGTTTCATATTTTCTAAGTCTGCAGTTCTCATCCACAGATTTTCCTTTCAACTGTATCACCTTAGATTGCCGAAGGCCCTACTTGTTTTTCTCATTTTCCCTCTCTCTCTCTCTCTCTCTCTTTCTCTCTCTCTCTCTCTCTCTCTCTCTCTCTCTCTCTCATTC
>JAYMFT010254509.1:0-10857 GCA_038088735.1 Panulirus argus
TCCCGCCCCTTTTAGTCGCCTTCTACGACACGCAGGGAATACGGGGGAAGTATTCTTACACCCCTATCCCCAGGGGAGGGCATGTGAAGCGTCCGGGGTAAACCACGGAAAGGTCTGTGGGGCCTGGAACATCTACGAGGAGGCGCGGAGCGGGCACGTGACAGTGAACGTGTAGGGGTGGATCTCCTTGCATGGGATGGGAGACCTAACCAGAGATTGAGGGCACGCTTAGTGCTGCAAAATATGTTAACATTTTGCCGGATTTTTCCTACCCTCACTCCAGGTGTGGCCAAGCATGGGGTGCGATATGAACCCCATTGAAAATATTGGGCAAATATCGTTAACTGCTGGGAGCTAGAGAGGGAGCGGACACCAGCGGGAACTGTTCAGGAAGCAGCCTCGCCTCGTTCGCAACCATGTCTCTTCTATGCCAGACAGACTAAGCGCTGAGCTTGAGAAGGAAGGTGGTTGGACTCGCTACTAAGAAAGTAAATGGAGTAAAACATACTAAATTGTCTGAGTATCCTGCTGAACTTGCCTCTATTGAAATTTTTTGAACGTTACAGATGTTTCAGTGAAAAATATGATCAACACCAAAAAGAGACGAATTAAATAACCAATCTGTCACATTTTAGCAAGCGTAATATAATCGTTTGTCTTAATCATTACGTGGAAGCAAAACAAATTATCTCTAATGACTGGGTTGGAGTGGACTGCCAGGGCAGGGGCCGGTGTCAGTACTACAAAACAACGGGGATGTAAAAAAGTAATTTGACGAGTGTTACGACACTCCTGTAGTACCTTCATTTTAGCATTGATGCCCTTAGCCTATTCCTCCGTGCACCAATTTTTTTTTTCCGCAATCAACATTTCATGACCCAAAGAGAAATTGCTGTAACAGTTTCTTCTGATAATGTCATTACAGCACTAAAGATACTATTGAGTAAGGAAAGACTTTGTAAATGCTGTATTTAGATTATTTAAAGCTAATGTTTCCATTCCATCCACCAATTGGTTACCAGTGGAGGGTTTGTCGAACAATGTTAATAGTTAATCTGGCAACTGTTTTTAAACTATGCCTATTCAAACTCTATTCCAGGTGGAAATAATGTTGGTAGTCGTGTGGCGCCTTTTATATCCTCCTCCCACAGCAGTCTTCCATTCCCTTATGGCCTATACTGTCTTGAGACAGAGCGGTAGATCGTGTGTTCTCTATTCACCGCACTTCCCTCAACTACTCAGAGTGCACTGGTCTAGCATGAGCTATAGATATTTGCGCTTGAATATTTCAACCCTCACTCTGCACTACACTTACTAATAAGATGGCTTTTGCCCAGCGTTCATTGTTTGCCAGTAGTAAGGAAAAACAGTATAGGACTATGAAAAAAATTATGAATATTGCTGAGCAATTACTGTTGGTAGATTTGGAAAATCGACCGCTCTGGCTTTTCCTCATCAGAAAATTTATGTTTTTTAACTTGTTTGCTGGTAGTTAGAAAAATTATTTGGGTGTTGTTGATTTTATCCTTAATTCACCTTAACTATATCAAGAATAAACCTTATTTCCTACCATTAACCTTGAATATGGAGACACTTTGACCCTGCTATATGATGCAACAATATACAATAATTGCTCTTGCCTCGGGGAGGCCAAATTACAGTATAACGGATTAGATGTCAACGGAGCAACTGTTAAAGCTTTCCATACTGTCTCCGAGGCGTAGGATAAATTCCAGTAACAAAGTTTAATTGTTATAATAAAGCGAAGTAGATTTAGAATGTTACGGTAAACCTCACTTCCAGGTGAGTCAGTACTTGAAATATCTAATCTTATCAACTAATACCAACAAGGATAATTATGAATCATAAGAACATAAGAACATAAGAAGTGAGGACACTGCAAGAGGTCTATTGGCCCAGGCTAGGCAGGTCCTGAGTCTGTCCACCCTACAACCAGCCGACTGATCCCATAAACACATCCAACCTTCGTCTTAAGCTACCTGAAGACCTAGCTTCCACTACCGTACCTGGCAACTTATTCCATAAATCTACTACCTATTCCCGTACCAATATTTACCCACATCCGACTTGAATCTATTTTTTTCTAATTCCAATTAATTATTTCTTGTTCTCTGATGGTGCCATTCTAAAAACTCTATTCATGTTACCTTTATTGATACCCTTAACCCATTTAAAAACTTCAGTCATATCCCCTCTAGCCCTCCCCCTCTTAAGTGAGTGTAAATTAAGCTTTTTTAACCTTTCTTC
Organism: Panulirus argus; assembly: GCA_038088735.1. Lineage (NCBI taxonomy): Eukaryota > Metazoa > Arthropoda > Malacostraca > Decapoda > Palinuridae > Panulirus > Panulirus argus. Next base: position 2,269 of record JAYMFT010254509.1, read on the forward strand.
ATAAGTGAGGTTTCTAATTCCAGGGATCAGTTTTGTCATTCGCCTTTGTACTTTCTCTAAGCAATCTATATCAACTGCATAGTATGGAGCCCTAAACTGTACCGCATAATCCAAATGTGGTCTCACCAACGCAAGATAAGTTGCAATGATACTGTAAGAGCTTTATTGCTAACAGTCCTATCAATGAACCCTAACATCCTATTAGCTTTATCATGCACTATAATACATTGTTGCCGCGGCTTAAATCTTTGCTCACCAATACTCCTAAATCTCTTTCGCATTCTATTTTACCAATAGTAATATTGTCCAGTTCGTAATTTGTGTTCCTTTCTTTACCCACACAAAGCGTTTTGTATTTATTTATAATGAATTCCATTTTCCATGTACCCGCCCACTCTGATAATCTATCCAACTCCCTCTGCAGTTTCACTGAATCTTCATCCCAGTTTATTACGGCCCCTATTTTTGTATCATCGGCAAATTTACTTAAGTTGTTGGTTATTCCCATATCCAAATCTTTAATATATATAACGAGCGAGAGTGGTCCCAAGACTGACCCATGAGGAACACCACTGGCTACATTGCCCCAGTCCAATGTAAATCCGTCGATGCATACCCTCTGTTTTCTGTCAGTGAGCCACGCCCTAATCCAACTGAATACACAACCCCCGATGCCTTGTGCCGCTATCTTTCTGAGCAGACGTTCATAAGGTACTCTGCCAAAAGCCTTGCTTAAGTCTAGGTATATAATATCATAATTCTTACCCTGATCAACCGTTTCATATACTTTGTTGAAAAAGGAGAGAGGGTTATTAAGACATGACTTCCCTTTTGTAAACCCATGTTGTGAATCCTTAATGAGATCATATTTCTCCAAATGTCCTGTATTTTGTCGCTATAATTGATACAGGAAATATTCCCACAATAGATGTTAAGCTGATAGGACGATAACTAGAAGCAATGGATCTATCCCCCTTTCTTAAAAATGGGAACGACAGTTGCTGTCCTCCATTGCCTAGGAACTACGCCTGATTCCAGAAACTGTTTAAACATATTGAAAGCGGAACATTTACTTCCTCCTTACATTCTTTCAAGACCCTCACATAAATGCCATCTGGCCCAGGACTTTTGTTTACTTTTAATCGTTCTATTTGTTATTAATATGTCTAACACAATTTCACGGAGTGATTGACGAGCAAACGAAAACTGTTGATATCTGACTTTCTTGGATGCTCAGTCCAATTGGAAAATCAATAAACACAAAGTTAGGGATGTTATTTGATACAAGTAGTTGAGCGTTGATTATCATACAGTAAAAGGGTGAGGTTCTAATGGTAAAGGGGATTTACTTTTCTTCAAGACCTGATATTTTAGGAAATGCAGATTTCAAAATATCACTTACAGTTACTTTAAAACTTGCCTTTCATAGGGATAATCAGCTGGTTTCATGACTGCTATTTATTCAAGAGGAACACCTGAGTGGTTCAGTGTGAAAGCGCAAACGAGCACACCGCAACAATGAGAGAGAGACTCGGCCGGTCAACCATGTCCTTTAATCTACTGAGCCCTAATGATGAGCTTGTAATTGACTGTATGGGAAGCTCATTAAGGGTATGAGGCACTGCAAAAGTTGTTGGACAAATCGAGAGGGTGCAACAGTGATGAAATAACTCCTGGAGTGCCGTGTTGGTGAGGTTGTTGCAGTGATGGTGGTCACTGCTTAAACAGGCATATATTAGCTCGTCATTATGGATGATCAAAGTGAAAAGGATTACAATTACGAGGATCATATAGATTGCAAACAAGTTTCTCATTAATCAAAGTCATCCTGTCGTAAAAAGAGCAACCCCCTGTCATTTTCACCCTTCGAATATGTAGCAGTATTTGTAAAGATTCCATATGCAGAGAAAAACATGCACGAACATGGCGAGAGAGAGAGAGAGAGAGAGAGAGAGAGAGAGAGAGAGAGAGAGAGAGAGAGAGAGAGAGAGAGAGGCAGGAGGAGGAGGAATTTGATGTCCATGCGCCATAGTATTTCTAAACTGTAGATAACAGCAAATTACGTATAATACTGTAGTTAATACTTGTCACAATTCAGTACTTGTTTTGCTCTCGTAAACATTACTTACGCCCTTCGTCTAGTACTACGTTGCAGACATGATGTAATCGTAATCAGGAATCGTAATCATTGGAATCGATTCCATTGTCCCCAAAGCCAAAGTAATCGTAATCGAAATCGATTCCAAGGCTCTGTGGGTGGAATCGTAATCGTCACCGTAATGACAGTCTTCCTAAGTAATCGGACTCGTAATCGATTCCATGGCTGCTGGAATCGTAACACGTCTACTACGTTGTGTAATATCACCTCTGCCTCTGCCCCTCCATTACCACCACCCCCGACCCCTCTCGCCTCCCTCTCCTTCGTGAATGATTCGGATCTACGAGTTGACTCCTCTCGTGGTTCACACCTACCAGAATGTTTGGACTGACAACACTAACTGTACCAGCTAGGACCTTGTGCAACTGTGCCTGTAAACGTGGAGATAGGACCAAAAACACTTGTAAGATAACTGGGGGAGGAGTTTGTGTCTATATCAACTACAGGTGGTGTGGAGACATCTCGGTATACGATCAGTTTCGTAATGAAAATATAGAATATTTGACTTTGTCACTGGGGCCTTTCTATCTACCTCGTGAGTCTGCCAAAGTCTGTGTTACGGTCGTGTATATTCCACCAAGTGCTGATGTGAAGGTGCTGAGAGTATTATGTATACTGTTTGTAAAATAGGAAAATGGTAATTCTGACACTCTCCAGATAATTATAGGTGACTTCAGTAATTGTAAATTCAGTAAATGTATTCCACATTATCAACAATTTGTAACTATATAGCCAAGAAGTGAAAATCGATAGGCATCTCTGATCATGATATGTCTTCTCACGCCTGTCTTAAACAACAATCAAAACGGAATGAACCAACGGAGATGCTGGTATACTCTTGGAATAAAGATGTAAATGAAACTCTACCTTGCTGTTTGGAAAGCACAGTTTTTGATGTTTTATATGATGATAATGCCTCTGGTGCTAAAAATGTTGATGTATTGAATTCACATTAGCATTTTTGTATTGACATCGTCGTACCTGAGAAAGTTGTTAGATGTTTTCCCAACAACAAACACTGAGTAGCGTTCTTGCTGCTAATGATAAATCTCACCTGAAAGCTGTTCCGAAGGAAAATGATATTACGGTTGCTGTATGTAGAAATAGATATAAAGCCAACGTAGAACGTTTGCTTCAGAGTGATACAAAATCAGCGAGAAATGGCATTAGACAACTAAATGGTATGGAAGAGAACTATGCTGATCATAATGTACACAATGTTAAATTTCATAATGATCTTAATGCTTTCTATGCAAGATTCATAAATTTGAGTTTTCTACCGAACATTTATGTGTTGTTGATTTCCACCGTAACAGAAAGAAAGATCGTGTTATTGTCTCAAATGATGATGTACTTGATAGTCTCCAATGCATAAATAAGGTAGAGCTGCCGGGCCGAATAGAATGAATGGGAATGTATTGAAGTTGTGTAATGAACCATTGACGACTATTTTGTGTAAGATCTTTCAACAGTCGCTGGATAATGTTTGTATGCTAACACTGTGGAAAACTTTGGAACTAATACCGGTTCCTAAGAAATCTCTACCTATCTTAAAATTGATTATCGTCCAGTAGCTCTGACTTCCATCATAATGAAATGTTTAAAGAAAAATTGTGAGAAGCGTACTTTGTGAGCAGGTCAAACATTTTGCGGACAGGTTTCAATTTGTCTGTTCTTGTAATAGATGTGTAGAGGATGCAACTTTGTCTCCTATTAATTTTGTACTCAAACATGTGATAAACCTAAAGCTCGAGATTACAAATATTTTTTGAAGATACTTTTTGTAAATTTCTCGAGAGGCTTCAGTACCATCCAGCCTCATATAATGATGCAAAAATTGTGTAAATTGAATGTAAATGCCAACCTAATCTTATGGATAAATGATTTTCTCACTTATAGGCCACAGTATGTCAAATTTCTTGATGTTAAATCAGATGCTATAGTTACAAACAGTCGGTCCACAAGGTTGTGTGTTGTCACTCATATCAGTCACCTTATACACAAGCGATTGTCGTTGATATAAGAATAGCTCAACTTTTGAAGTATGCAGATGATACTGCTCTTGTCAGTGAATGTATTGATAATGATGTCATATAAAGAGAAGTAGAAAATTTTGGGGTATGGTGTACCAATAACTATCTTGACCTCAATGTTATGAAAACAAAAGAGATGGTTGTAAGCTTTAGCACTTCACCAGTTGTTCAATCACCTTTGTATATGAATGGGGAACCTGTAGAACTTGTCAAGGAATACAAATATTTACGTACGAATATTGATATCAATTTTTGTTTTAATCTAAAGGTATTGGCAGTGTATAAAGAAATCAACTTTAGAATGTATTTTGTAAGCAAGCTCACGAACTTAAGATTGACACTAGAATTATGCATTTACTGTACATAGCTGTAATACAATCAATCTTCTCGTTTTCTGTCACTTGTTGGTATGGCAAGTGTATGCAGGCTTGCAGAGTAAATTGACAAAAGTAATCGATAATTGTGTAGAAATTGTGGTTTAGGAATATAATGTCATTGTTGGACCTATACCAAAAGTGTACTGCTCAGAGATATCAAGTAATTCAGAAAGACTCAGCACATCCATTAAACCATAATCATCAAATGTTACCATCTGGAAAAATGTAGAACAACTAGGTATGCAAGATCACTTGTACTAGCAAGCACACGACTTATAAATGATTTAGGATTGAACTTACCATAATCCTGGCTCCTAAAGGCTTGAAGACTTAAATAGTGATATCCCTTGTATTTGTGATCTCTCTATACGTTTAGGTATGTGATAACTGCTTATGTTTACAGTATGAGTGTGGTATTTCTGGATGAATCTTTCACTGTCTATCTGTGATAATGCACAAAACAAATTTCATGTAACATACGTGACCAATGAATTATTATCGTTATATCTGTTACATTTATTATCATTATCATTATTATTATTATTATTATTATTATTATTATTATTATTATTATTATTATTATTAGTATCATTATTGTTATTAATATTATTATCATTACCATTATTGTTATCATTATTATTAATATAATCATTATTGTTGTTGATGTTCTTATTACTATAACTGGAAGCTTGTAGATGGAATTTCAATTGGTATCTTGACACTCATACGCACATAGAGGAGCCACTAACACAACATCCACCTGCACACCACACACCTGACACACCCCACACATGCACAATCCACCCGCACAACACACACTTGACCACCACCCACCAGCACACCACACACTGCACCACATATCTGTATACCAGCCACCTGCACCTCGCAAACCTTCACACCTACAAACCTACCACAGGTCAGCATGTCGACCTGAACCCACAACCCCCCCCCCCCCCCCCCAAAAAAAAAAAAAAAAAAAAAGCTCCCAGCCCCCAGCTTGATACTTGGATTACTCCTAATTGGACCTACCATCTTCACACATGAGAGTCTAACTTAAATGAATCGGTTCAGTTTTTTCAGTTTCAGTACTTTATTCCTTGATAGAGGAATCGGGATCCTAGTGCTGTCACTAGGTACCCCTGTCTTAAATGAATCTGATTTTGAAGAGAGATATTTGTATCAGATGAATTTATCAGTGAACGAGTGAACTAGTAACTCGCTCAGTGACAGTCTTTCGAGAGAGGCCTACGTACACCGGAGCTGCAGTCGCCTCGGAGTAAACGACATGACACTGACGTATTCCCTGGCCCTAAGACCCCTCTGCCCATTAATGTTGTTCGAGGGTCAGAGAGGCACCTTGTACCAACCAGTGCTCGTACAGATACAAGGATTGTCCTATACCTGCTTCTGTGGATGTCATAAACAATCCATGAACAAGTGCACAGCTAAGCAAGCAGATAGTTTAGTCTTCCTATAGTTATGTGCATATCAACTACTCTGTTACTGTAACGCAATCAGCATGAAAACATTGGTCACTTAATGCTCACTGTTAACACAGTATTATTGCACTTCAACAAATGTGTAAGTTTACAATACTTAATGATCACCATTATATACAAATGTATATGAACATAACGCTACTGCAATTCAGCCAATACGTAAATTTATATCACTCAATGTTCAACAAATCACCGCTAAATGTGTAATGTATGACCCGCAAAACTTTCTCTGCAAAAACTTCCTGTACTTTGTAGATATACCTCACTCGTGTGCTTATCCAAAGCGTAGAAGTATCCAGCCCACCTTGATCTTAAGCTCTCTTGTGATTGATTAACTGTTATGACATCCCACTTATACAATTCCTCAACTATATATTTTCAGCCGAATATCTGCCTAACTTCAATAAACCGTTATTCTATATCTATTTAGTTATTCATTTACCGCAAACTTACACCATTCCAACCTGCACGTCACCCACCTGTGCACCTGCACATCAAACACATGCACCACCCATTTGCATCATCCACCTGCACACCCCACTCCTCACATACACGCCAAACATATCAGTATCCACCCGTACACCACACACAACGCTGTTCATCTGCATACCATACACCTGCACCACGTTTATGCACGCCACCCATATGCAGCATTCACCTGCACACAACTGCACCACTTACCTGTACACCATACACCTGCATATCACATACCTGCACCATCTACCTGTTCACCCAACATATACCACCCACCTACACGCCACACACATGCATTATCCACTTGTATACACACTCCTGCATCACATGTATGTATGTACGACGGAGTGGTAATAGATAAATGAAATTTCCATCCTCTTTCGGACGACCACAAAGTTCCATCAAAATCATGTCTTGAAACGTCAACGCAGTTAAGACGAAAATTGAAAAATGATAGGGTAATGAATATGTTAAACAGTTTTGATATAGCGAGTCTAAACGAGATTAAGACCCCTTTGCTCGTGTCATCCCCTGGCTGCGTGTCATATATTAGTCGTGATAAGGACAATGCCCATCGTGGCAGTCCGTGTGTGATCGTCAAAGAGCATTTAAGTCAATATGTTACTGAACTGGACGTTAGTATTATGGACCATGTATAGCTCAAGCTTTAAATGTGTTCCTGGTATACTATTTGGCTTTTGCTATGTGCCACCCCTGGACTCCCCATATTTCAGTCGCGTGTCATTGATTAGCGTGTGATTAGCGTATAACAGAAAGTCAAGACGAGTAAGCACAGTGCTGGGTGCCTGGCGCTGGCGACTTAAATGCGCGCTTTGGCAAACGTTGCGTGAATTGCCAGTTATCCTGGATTTGGCGTTTCCAAATCCGAACATTTCAGATCAAGTCTAAATACCCAACGATAATGCGAATGCCCCAGTTGGACTACGTGTGGAGGGGAGAATGCTGGTGTTATTTGATCTCAAGTACATCATTTTTCCAGTAAGTCGACTTACAGCCAAGGCAGGGGTGGGTGTCTGAGTTGGACCCGTGCATTGTGTCGCCAGATATTGGTAGAATTTATGTGGTAACCATGTTAATCATGATCTAGGCTTGCCCTCAGACCGTGCACCTATAGCAATTATCATTACTAATTCCGTACTAATACTCAAGAGTACCTCGCCTCCCGTGAATCTCGCTTGGGCGATCACGTTATGCTCCATACCCAGATCAGAAGTGGGTTAGTTAACATGGCCAGTTACATATGACGCTATTGATCTCGATAAATCTGAATAGATGTTATCGCAGTGTGAGTCTACCCTCGCTTGCTGGTGAAACTGATGCGTGTGTTGGTAACATGTGCGCTATGTCGTATGACTGCGCGTACAAGCAGGACACGTGCGCGCGGCCCTGAGGGAGCGCTGGCTCTATAATGATGATGATGCTGGCTAGGATAGGGCGCGCTGTCATGGGCACCAAACGAAGGTCCGACGATCTAAACAAACAATAACACGTTGCGTACACTATTTCATTGTTAATGAGGCAGATAATATTCGTATTGCCTGTGACGATTTCAAAGAGAAATCTAGACATTCTGATTCTTCCATCGGTCTATAAATCCAGAACTTGTTGAAGTGCATATCATGAACACGAGTGCCAGTAACCGTCCACGCCCTCGCTATAGACGAGGGGCGTTGGTTGGAACAGGCGCGGTAGAGGCCGCTTGCCGATAGAAGAACGACTGTGTAAGATACATGTGGCCAGATTTAAAGGCATGTCTTTAAAGAGTGTCCCATGTCATTGCCCTTGGCGCCAACATTTCCACATCACAACATTACAAAACTTGTTCGATGAAACGGTTGACCATGAAGGTGTATGCAATACTATCCATTTTATACTTGTATGTTTTTCTTTTATGTTAGCTGAGACGGCACGGGCAGCTGTGGCCGTAATCAAGGCCATCCCATTAACACTACACACACACACACACACACACATATTTATATATATATATATATATATATATATATATATATATATATATATATATA
>JAYMFT010254530.1:0-10857 GCA_038088735.1 Panulirus argus
TATATATATATATATATATATATATATATATATATATATATATATATATATATATATATATACAAGAAAGGTAGTGAGTTTTGATACGACCTGGCACATTTTAAGAAAAAACACATCTTTCACTTCCACCAAAATTCATAAATATTTTCCCTTGTCTCTTCTTTCTCCCTTTCATTAACCTCTGTACATTTCAATGACGGCCCTGCATTGATGTGGACATTAGTCCGTGACTGGAGCCTTCCAACGTAAAAAAAAAATATGAGAAAAAGAATAAGAAAAGGGAATGGAAGATACTGAAAATAAGAGAGAGAAGACATACAGCTCCAAAATGGCAAACCAGAACGAGAGAGAAAACAGTGAAAAAAGATATTGTAAAAATAGAGAAGACCTACGGAGCTAAAATCTCGTTCGAAGTTGATGGTACCCCAATTTAGTGAAGCTGGAATATCTGCTCGCACGCAGACAGTAACCTTGAAGGTAGACGAGGCGGGTACGCAAAGATAATCTTTTACTTCATCGAACGCCTCCACCTTTTACACCCATGGCTCTCTTTACGCCAGATTAATTGTCCTCACAGGACGACCAGGGGGGAGGACCCCCCCCCCTAATCCCAATCCTCCTCCTCCTCCTCCTCTCTCTCCCCCCCCCAGGCCCATTCCCCCACCCTCCTACTACTCCAACCCCATCGCCCATTCCCCTACTCCCCCCCCACCCCCACCCCCACACCACAAACCGTCGCCACCCTGAGCCAAGTTTTGGGCTCGTCCCACACACACACACACACAATATTCCTCCGGTCATTATAATGAATTACTTAAACCTGGAAAGTTACCAGAGACTCGTCGCTAACCCTGGTGATGTTGAGGGAGTGGCACTGACGGGGCGCGGCACTGACAGGAAATGGCACTAACGGGAAAGGGGAACTATGGGGAGCGGCACTGGCGAAGAATGGTACTGATGGAGAGGGGGACTGACGGAGAGTGGCACTAACGGGGAGTGGCACAGATGAGTTCTGTCACTTTCTGGGTCATACATGGCTTTGCCGGAATATAACTCTGGAGCGAAGTCTGTGTTTCACACTGTTGGGTTACAGGAATTCCGGGGTCATGTGAAGCACGTTTAACATGTGTCATTTTTCGGGTCATATACGACTTCTGGTGTTATATGTGTTTAACTTCCGGGGTCATTTGTGGCACTCGTGAGGGATACGATTCTCGGGGTCACGTGAGTAGTGATGACCGGGGTTCAGGGGTGAGCATGCCTAGGGCGTGGCACTGCTGGGCTACAGTGACAACGCTCCCAGTGAAATGTACACGTGACCTCAGCAGTACTGTGAGACCTCATTATTGATATAGGCAGCACTGTAGGACCTCAGCAGTGATACAGACAGCAACGTGCGACCTCAGTAGCAGTGTAGGAAGCAGTGTGCGATCTCAGCAGTGATACAGCTATATACGACCTCAACAGTGATACGTATAGACAGCACTGTACAACCTCCGCGGTGATACAGTCAGTAGTTTGCGACCTTAGCAGTGATACAGACAGAACTCGAGGACCTTGGCGGTGATACAGGCAGCACTGGTGAACATGAGCAGTGATACAGGCAGCAGTGTAAATGGGAAATAAAAACGTTTCCCTCAGTCACGTACAGTTGGGAATTACAGCCTTTGACAACGTCAGCTCGTCCTGTCGCATAAGAGGGTCCCTATCAGCTGACACATAGGAGGGTGCCCATCAGTGAACACACAGGAGGGTGCCCATCAGCTGAAACAAGAGGGTGCCCATCAGCTGACACAAAAGGATGCCTGTCAGCTGACACTTAGGGGGAGGAGGGGTGCCCATCAGCTAACACAGAGGAAGGGTGTCCAGAGTAGATACCAACAGAACCAGAGATGTGGACGTCGAGGTATGATGCTGGTGGCCGGACCAAGACTGGAGGCGGGCGTGTCGCCTTCTCCTGCTGCCCACCCGCGCTACACCTCTCCACCCCACCTCCTGCGTCTCGTTCGGTCCTCCCGTCTTCTCGCACTCCTCCCGCATGTTTCATTTCCCCATTCCCTTTCTTACGACTCTTCTCTGCTTTCATCATCTACTCTCATCCCTCCATACACCCTTCCCCCCATCTTCCCTACCTCTACGTCTACCTCACCTCCTCTTCCTTATCTACGTCATCTACCCTCTCTCCTCACCTCGTTTTCGACTGACTCGCACGTTTTCTCCCCTCCTAAGCCTCCTCATCATCTCTCTATCTTTCCATCTCCTCTTTCCCGTTTTCTCTCACTTCCCCTCACTCCCCATGCTCCCCACTTCACACCTCTCCCCACCTTATCCACCCTCCCTCTCCCCTAGTCACGATAATCCAGGCACTCGCTGACTCCATCGTCTTCACTTCCAACACCAATTCTTGGGTTGAATCTAAAAATTACCTTGAAGGATGGATGAGTGAGCGTGTGGAAGGGATGAGGGGCAGTGCGATAAGGATATGAGTGGACTGTGTGGCAATGGGAGAAGTGTGAAGAGGGGGATGAATGGTGGAGGGAGTGTGAGGATGTGTGATAGGAGAGGTGATCAGATGGAAGAGATATGGCGAGGGGGTGAGGGAAGAAGATAGAGATATAGCAAGAAAGGAGAGATATGGAAGAGAGGGTCGCATAGGAGGAGGAGGAGGAGGAGGAGGCCACTGTGGTGGAGATGCCAGTGGTGTATGTGACCCACTGCTGCAGGAGGGAGACCACTGCGTTCCTGTCTGACAACCGAACTGCCTTCCTTGGTGCCAGCCTTGTCTACTTGCTGGTGGCGCACTACCACTGTGGGAGAGGACGTGGTAGTGACACTGTTACACAAGAGTAGGTGGTGCTGGCACTGTGGTAGAGGAGGTGGCTCTGTGTCCCGGCGAAGAGACACTGTTAGGGCGTGATGGTGCTGCTGGAGCACAGTGGCACAGTTGGGCATAGTGGCACTTTTGGGGCGTAGTGGTATTGTTGGGGCGTGGTGGCACTGTTAGGGCGTAATGATGCTGTTGGGCTGTGTTGGCACTGTTGGGGTATGGTGGCACTGTTGGAGCGTTGTGTCACTGACAACACCATGGCAGCGCGTGGCTCTGTGTTAAAGCATCATCCGCATATTTTCCCTTTAATGTCTGGTCAGATTGGTCGATAATCACATTACTCTGTGTTCATCGCTCGCCTCCGGCTCACCTACCCGTAAGCTCGGTTAATAAGTGTGCCAGGCCTGCTTCATGTCACAGCATTTTAACCGAGCGATCACGACCACGTTGTCATGTCATGGCACTGGGATTAATTCGTAACATTTCATTTGTCAGCCGGTCGCGTCCGGTTTGTCATGTCATGGACTTTTGATCAACCTGCAAAGCTCCCGGTTTCATGTCACGTCCCTCTGATCGCGATGTCATGCACTATTTGTCATTAATCTCTATTTAACTAATTTCATCATACATTATTTAATCAGTCTTGTTTGTTTTGTCACGTTCTTGGTGTCAATACGCATCAGTGCTTTTTTAGCTTGATTTCTTCAGTATTTCCCCTTTTATGCCGTTTCTTAAAGCCGCTAGCCTTTTTCAGTTAACTAAACAACCTCCCTTACCGAGGATTTTTATATCAATGTTCATGACTAATGTCGTACATCTCCTTCCATATCTTACAGGGGGAAAGTAACACTGAGTTCGCCTTGCAGCGCGCCTGGGTGAAGCCGTACCGATCCCTCATTCTCTTTAGGTACAGAGGGGTCCGTACAGCCTCGACCCGGCAGACGTGTCCAAGATCTTCATGACTAAAGATCTGCTGCAGAACTAACTTCCTATATCATATATACATATATCACAAACGTTGCTTAGTAATCAATAGTTATTCTAAAGTAGCCTATGTGGTTATCAGATTTAATGAAGAGTAGTTTAATGTCACATTCGACAATATTTGTGTTCGGAAATTTACTTTCCCCTCGTTACATATGTCTATATCCCTATCCAGAGCTAGGGCAAACAGACCTTTCCTTGGTTTACCCAGGATGCTTCACATGCTCTGGTTCAGTCTATTGACAGCACGTCAACCCTAGTATACCACATTGTTCCATTTCATTCTATCCCGTGCACGCCTTTCACCCTCCTGCATGTTCAGGCCCCGATCGCTCAAAATCTATTTCACTCCATCCTTCCACCTCTAATTTGATCTTTCCCGTTCTCCCTTTTCCCTTTACTGCAGACACATTTGTCAACTTTTTCCCGCTCATTCTCTCCATATATCCAAACTATTTCAGCACACCCTCTTTAGCTCTCTCAGCCACACTCTTCTGTCACCACAATCTTACCCTTTCTCGACCAAACCACCTCACACCACATATTGTCCTCAATCATCTCATTTCAAACACACTCACCCTCTTCTGCACAGTCTTATCTATATAGAGCATGCGCCTCGCATCCATATATTATTGTTGGGGCTACATATCCTGCCGAAGAAGATTGTAAATATAATGTTGTTACCGGACACCGTCTGCAAGGGTCACATACACAGTGAGAGTGCATGTGGCCTGAGAATTACCCTAACATCTGAAGAGGGGGTGAAGTGTTTCTCGGTTGGTGGTTGCAGCTCGACGTTGCCGGCCTTGATGTTAAGACCCCTGGCAGTTGATAGGCCTTTAAAGCCCAAACAACTAACCACCAACCACGTTCCCCTTATCCTTATGATACGAGGGTGGTAGTCTTCCCCTTATACCCTCTTGGATCACCATTCCTGTCATTACCTTGTCAGTGAAACTTGGGGAAATGTTAGTTATACCGATCTTCGACACAGCTTCAGTCGTGGAGTCGAATCGTGTCCATATGTACCTTCGTACTTATTATCCCGAACTTCAGTTCCTAACCATTATCTCTGCTGAACTATTATGATTCAGCCGAACTTCCAGAGATTCGTCATCATTAGGATACTCAGATTAATTTGGAAGATGGAGACAAATCCTGCACTTTTAGCTCAGCATAAACGGTATCGCGTTCTAGACCCACAGCGTTTCCGAAACGGGTTCAGACCCTGAAGCCTTAACTCTGTTTCGAACATGGGAACGAACCCTGGACTCTGAACTTAGTCTGGACGATGGAGATAAATCCTTAAACCGCAGCTTAATACAGACAATGGGTCGCGCATCCTGCCAGCGTCCTTATAAACATGACCATCGCGTCCCACGCCTCAGTATCCGATTACCACTTTTCCCGAACAGATCTGGATTACTATCAAATTTAGAAAGACCACTCGAGTCGATCCTTAACTAACATACTTCCGAAGCCGGATCCCGAATCATTCATCTTGACGCATGTTCAGACGCTTTTCCCCAAACGTTTTGAGATGTCGATGATGATGCGTTGTCCAGCAGACTTGGCGAGATGCCTCGCTTTAGGGCCACTCTGCCGAAGCAGAGGTTCGAGACAGTGTCACCCATTTTCTTGCTTCGTCATCAGCATCACCGTCATCGTCATCTTCGTCGTCGTGACCGCTGACAAGTTGTAACTGGCGTTGTCATCGTCATCTTTCGTCATCACTTGTCTCCGTCGTTGTGGGCGACGACGGCGACGACGACCACGATCTCCGCCTCAGCATCAGTTCAAGTCAAGCAGGTGAGACACGAGACGTGTGATGGAGTGGATGAAACTTGGTGAGGGTACCTGCAGTTCCTTGATTACGTAGGACGTTTTCATGTAGGGATGATATTAGGTGGGTAGTCAGTTTATGTATCTGTCATCCCCCCGGCACCCGAGGGCTCAGAACATAAGGGCCATTTTTCCCTTTCTTACTCCGTTCATTGATGGTTCACCTGTTGTTCTCTGGCATCTATACAACGCTTGAGCTGCGCGCCCGGTTGTCGTCTCTCGTCGCTTCCTGTTGTTGCAGGGTTAAGCTGCCGTCCTGCTTTTGGCCTTTTCGCACTCGTTTATGGCTTTAAATCCGGTGTTCACTCTTCAAATCCGCTTGTTTGTTCAGTAATCTGGCCGCTCGGTCTTTAGATAAAGCTTTTTTCCTCGATTTTCCCTTTTTTTTTTAACTGCCTTCAGCTTTTTATCCCACCGCTGGGCTTTTTTTTTTTTTTTTTACCTCATACCTGGGCAGTCTTTTTCTTTTTTTTTCCCCCTCACGTGTTTTTCCCGTTGCGTGTGTATGCAGGACCCGCCCGCTGCGTTAAAACCGTTTTGTTTTATGGGTTTCTGACCTGTGTTTCCCGCGGCTTTTAACTTTCCGTTTGGCATTTTGTTCCCACACGTTTCACTGTGTCTCTCTCCTGATGTCGAGCATTCTAAGTCCGCTGTCAGACCTTCCCGTGACGAGGGTCATCATTCGTGTTGTGTTAGTCTTCTGTCTCACTGTTGGGTCGTTTTACTGCTGTTTCTGACATCTGTTAAACACCTTTTATTTTTTTCATTTCCGTTTCCAACATCTGTTCCACGAGATAGACTTTTTTTTTTCCATTCTCCTTCCCATATTCTGTTTCATTCTTAGGCATCGTCATTCCTATTACCAACTTCTGTTCCATTCTTGGGTCTTTCTGTTCTCGTTTCTAGCCTCCTTTCCACTGTTGAGCCTCTCTGTTCCACTCTTCTGCTACTCTTCCACTGATGAGTCTTTTCATTCCCATCCCAACGTCCCTCCCAGTGTTAGACTCGTATCCTTGAGTCTGGCAGCATTTGTCGAGTTCAGATCTTTCTACCCGAGTTCTGAGTCTGTTCATCTCAGCGTTCGAAGTAATTTTACGAGTTTCGAACCTTCTTTACATCCGTATATCCTTGTCTTCTCCTCATTTTTAGGTATTTTTATCTGCAGTATTTACACTGGCATACATCCTTCACTTACCAGGCCATTTGCCGTCTTTTCTGTACTGATTGGCCTTTTTTTTTACACTTCTGTCGAAATTTCCTTGTTAGGTATTTTCATATCCCGCCGTGGAGCCTTTATTAATGACCTTTTTTTACGTTGTGGGTTCATGTGTATCACGGTGTGGTACCGAGAATTAAGATGTTAGACCTTTCTTTTATCGAGACGTGAAGCCTTTATTAATGGCCTTTTTATATGGTAGGTTCTTTGGGTATGACAGTGCTGTCTAGAGAGTCGGGTGTGGGCCGCTAGGGAGGGGACGGGGCAATAGGGGTCGGGGTGAGGTAGAGTGAGGCGAGGTCTTCAGGGAGTCAGAGATGGGGCGGGGTGGAGCGTCACGGAAAGGGGGAATCTCCGCCGAAAGCTCCTCACATCTCTCGTCTCTCCTTTTACGGTTCTGTAATTTAAGCTCTTAACTCAGTGAACATACTTGGTATTACTGTAACATCCACTCTTTCTTGGAAACCCCACATTACGGGAATAGCTAAGTCTGCTTCAAAGAGACGGCGTGTCCTGTTTAGATGTCGAAACTTCTTCTCTTCTGAACAGTTGTTGCTCAGTTTATACAAGGGATTGATTCATCCGTGTATGGAGTACTGCTCTTACATTTGGGGTGGTTCTACTTCTGTATCCTTACTTGACAGAGTTGAGTCGAAAACGGTCCGGCTTGTAAACTGTCCCAGGCTAACTTTCAAACTTGACCCCCTAGCCCTACGCCGCAATGTTGGTTCACTTTCCCGTTTCTATAGGTATTACTTTGGTTTTTGCTCCCGAGAGCTGGCTACTTGTATGCCCCCACCACTAGCTAGACCACGCAATACTCAGTAGGCTACTGCCTCACATGATTATTGTGTGGCCATCGGCAACTCAAGGGTGTGTCGTTTTGATAACCGCTTCTTTCCCTACACGTCGAAGCTTTGGAACTCTCTAACTTCTCATGTCTTTCCAAATAACTACGACCTGGCTCATTTCAAGAGACAGGTTTTTCACTTCCTCAAAAGTTCGTAAATACTTTTCCTTCTCATTTCTATTTCCGTGTCATAATTCACTCTATATTTCAATTAGGCCCCGGCCTTGATGTGGACTTTTGTCCGTGACTGGAGCCTTGAACATGAAAAAATAAGTTAGAGATAGAAAATGAGGTGTGACTGGGGTGGGGTGGGAGGGTCGAAGGGAATAAGGCGGGGCGGAACGGAGCAGGACGGGTTCTACGGTGAGGCGGTCCGGGGGCGGGCCTGCTGTACCTGGCTGGAGCGTCGGCAAACACGGTCGTCTGAACACTGAGGGAAATCATTGTTAGCACCGGCGAGGGTTCCAGGCTGGGGAGACGACAGGCCTAGGGTGTTAGGGCAAGAGGGCTAGGCTAGGGCCACGGCTGAGGCTGGGGCTGGGACTCGGGCTAGGGCTACGGCTTGGGCTGGGAATCTGGTTCGGGCTGGGCTTCGGACTAGGGCTACGGCTGGGACTCGGGCTGGGGCTGGGGGTATACGAAAAGTAAGGACAGCGAGAGGCAACAAGGAGCGGAGAAATACGGTAATGGAAGATAGAGATGAGAGTAGAAGAAGGAGTAAGGGAAATACCGAAGGAGAGGAGAGGAAAAAGAAATCACAGACCAGCCTGGGAGTAGAGAAGTCTTGGAAAGAGAATTATTCTAAAGCAAGAAGGAGAGGGAATTGGTGGAAATAGAAGAAGAGAAGAGTGGAGAGATTCAGTGAATCGCCATCTTGCTGAGCCGTACGTGGTAGTGTCCTTAGTGGGGTCATGACTGTGGCACTGTCCGTGGAGATAGTAGTAGCAATAGTAGTGTCCGTGGTTGGCTGTCGCGGTAATAGCAACGGACGTGTCCGTGTTAAGCTGTCGTGAGGGGGTAACTGTGGTTCCGTCCGTGAGGTGCCAAGGTTGGGCCAGTGTTCTTGAGGTTTCAGTAATGGAAACTATGTCCGTGGGAGAACCACAGACCTTGTCTCAAATTTGTGGTTAGCGTCCGTGAAACCCCTACTGAGCCAAGACCCCCATCCATAACTGAGTCAAGACCCACCCACCACTGCTGAGCCAAGACCCACTCGCCTCCACTGAGCCATGACCCACCACCCAAAAAACTGAGGCAGGAGTCACCCTTACAAGCGAGGCCTCCGCCATTCTTGCCCCTAAGCCATCCCTCCGCACTCGCCTCCTGCCGCTGTTCCCTGTACGCGGCTGTGCGGGTCGCCCGTTCTCGTGCTTCTCCTCCACACCTTCGTTCAGGAGGTCACACCAGGGCAGAGCAGAGTCGGTGGTTCAGGGAACCGTCCCGCCGTGAACCACTGTTCGCTCGCCTTACCCACTAGTGTGATGCAAACTTGCTTAAACATATAAATGTCTTGTAAGGATCAATTTACTACTTCCATCAAGATCTGGGCGACACGTCGGTTCAGGGAAGTTTAGGACCTTGTTAGTGGAACGTGGGTGCCATTTGCCGTAGATCTCTGCAGCACAGCTCTTAGGCACTATACCCTCTGTGGCACGGCTCTATGTATATCCTCTGTAGCACAACTTTAAGTTTATCCTCTGTTATACAGCTCTAGGTATATCCTCTGTATCACAGCTCTGGGTATATCCTCTTTATATTGCAGAAAGGAATTCAAATGAACCTTAAATATTTGATTATCTGCATACCATTTATTTTCATGATTTCAT
The DNA here is from genome assembly GCA_038088735.1 of Panulirus argus. NCBI lineage: Eukaryota > Metazoa > Arthropoda > Malacostraca > Decapoda > Palinuridae > Panulirus > Panulirus argus. The sequence goes on from JAYMFT010254530.1 coordinate 9,546, forward strand.
TAGTGTTCGATGTTAAGATATTTATGTGTGACAGTCGGCCGAATTTGTTCATATGTTTCCCAAGAAGTGTAGAGAGGGACGGAGGGAGGGAGGGAGGGGAGGGGGGGGGGATGGCGATAAGGCTGACAGGATCAGCTGACTCCCAGCGTCTCATCTTTATCCCGGTGTGAGGCGGCAGCTGACACATCAGCAGTTTCACTCCTGGCCCGGTTATCTACGAGCCAAGTGAACGACAACATAAACTGTTTTCCTTTGTGTCAGCCATGATACGCCCGGGGCTTCACTCTGAAACCTTCTACTTCTCTTTTTGTGTCCCAGATTATGGGCTTCTCCGGTGTGTGTTTTGTGCGTTGGGCAGGTCTTCTGGTGTGTGAAGGTCTTCTTTATATGTGTGTGTGTGTGTGTGCGTGTGTGGTTTGTCCTCTGGTGTTGAGGTCGTACTCTCTCTCAGGTCCCCCCTTATATGACAGATCCTCCTGTGTATGGTCCTCGTGCCTGTGAAGTCTCCCTTCCTATAAAGTATTCAGAAAAGTGTGTATGTGAGGGTTCCTTTATATGTAGGTCTCTCTTATACGTAAGGGTCCCTCCTGTTTGTAGGGAGTTCTTCTGTAAGTAAGGGATCCTTCTGAATGTAGAAATGTAGCGGTGACCCTGTAAGTTGAGGGTCCTCCGGAATGTTGGGGTTCTCCTGTTAGGAGGGGGTCCTCCTGAATGTAAGGGTTGTTCTGTAGGGAGAGAGTCCAATTTGATGTCGGGGTCCTCCTGTAAGGAGAGGGTCCTCCTGAATGTAGGGGTCCTCCTGAATGTGAGAGTCCTCCTGTATGTAAGAGGTCCCCATGTGTTTGAAGGAGCCACTGTGTTTGCTGCTGTGAGAATCCTGGGGACTCAGTCACCTGGTCCCTTTCCCAGGGTGGCGAGGTCCCACACCCTCCCTCCCCTACCCCCATCCCCCACCAGCCTACTCCCACACCCATCCCACCTGGGGCTCTCCAACCCTACCCTTTTCCTTTTATAGGGAAGCTGACTCTCTCTCTCTCTCTCTCTCTCTCTCTCTCTCTCTCTCTCTCTCTCTCTCTCTCTCACACACACACACACACTACCTACCAAGTTTAACTACATACTCTCAACGTAGGTAGAGCGAGTAACTACGATGAGATCTGACTAGAATGGCAGGGGAGAGAGAGAGAGAAAAAAAAAAAAAATATTTTCAAATCACTGTTAAGGTAACCTACGTTAGTACATTAATGTTGGAAAATATTGGGGATTCAATTTTTAGATAACAAATTTAACACGATTTAGCAAACAAAATACA
>JAYMFT010254541.1:0-10856 GCA_038088735.1 Panulirus argus
ATATATATATATATATATATATATATATATATATATATATATATACAATGATTGGTGCTGTTGAAAATAAACACAATCGTCGCCTCTTTAGCAGAATCATTTATCTGTCATTTACTCCGAACAGCCTAATTCAGTACAATTATTCACTCTCTTAAAAGGCATGTACGCTAGCACAAACATATGCCCGCATTAACATAATCATCCTATTTATCAACGAAACCTTCGGACAAAAACAGCAATCAGTTATGTTAATGACCTAATTACCTTTCGTGATGAATATTCAAATGCATGCGCACCACTCTTTCTTTGATATTCATTGGCTATTATGATCCCTCCTCCCGCCCGGTAGTTCCCTACACGTCAGTAAAATGGAAACCCAAACAGACATCAGTCCCGCCATGACTGAAGCACAGCCTAGCGGATCACGATCTCCCAACGCTTGTTCTATTTTCTTTTCTCTTTTTCTTTTCGAGGTTTCTTTATCATGGCTGCTGTGTTTTTATTGGGAAATTCTTTACTTGGTCTCCAATATTTTTAATAGAAATTCTTTGTTCTGTCTCCCATGTTTTTTACGGGAAATTCTTTATCTTGTCTCCCATTCTTTTTATTAAGAAATTCTTTATTCTGTTATCCATGTTTTATTGGGATTTCTTTTTTTTTTTTGTCCTCCATGGTCTTACTAGGAGAGCCTTTATTTTGTGTCATGTTTTATTTGAATATTTTTCAAATGGATCCCAGCTTTATAGAAAATTCTATATTTTGACTTTTTTCGAGAAAAATATTCTTATTTTGGTTCCCGTGTTTTTTGTTTTTTTTTTGTGAGTGTGCGACTTTGTTGTGAATCATTTCCAGTGTCTCCTACGCTTTCCGAACTGGAAATTCTTTACAGCGAATCCTCCTATACAGGATTTTTACATTTTTTTTCCTTTGTATCACATATGGTTATATCCCACTATTTACGAGTTAGGTTAGTTAATTGGTTGGTTATCTGGCCTTACAACCAACTGACTGCCAGAGTTTGTCATGGCCGTCAACGTCAGGTTATAACTATCGATGGAAAAAAAATAAAACTTGTTTAAGGTAATTCTAGGGCCAGACACGCTCATAGTACATGTATGGCACTTGTTACGAGAACTAACGTTAAGAAAGGATTAATTTCATTATTATTCGTAAATTTCTGTTACTGGCTTACCTTTTACAAAGTTATTGTCACTCCTGGGGGGAGTGGTTTCAGGTGGGTGTATGACTGGTGCAATAACGTATACAGACAGAGAGACAGATAGCCAGGAAACTACGAGACAATTACTTCTGAGAGAGAGAGAGAGAGAGAGAGAGAGAGAGAAATATATGTATAGTGATCGGCCTAGAGACATTTCAAAAAGAGTAACCAATAGCTGGGCAAGTCTAACATGATACACGGAAATACACAATGGCTACCTCTGAATCACTACCCTATTACTCACCATAAGAAGGTTTTGACAAGAAAACTTTCCGACATACAATGAGCGGGTTTGAGACAATACCACCTGAGACGCGTTGGACAGACCTGAGAAGATAACATCCTGACATACTTTGGACAGCTCCAAGACGATAGTTTTGACTCGAGACTTGAGAAGCCCCGAAACAATACCTTCTCACATGACCTGAACAGCTCCGAGATTATACTTTCTGATACAACCACGGGCAGCCCTGAGACGATTCCCGCTGACGTACCCTGGGCAGCTGGGTGACGATGCTTTCTGCCACCGCCTCCCCGGGTAGTTGAGACGATATTTTCTGACACCACACTAGGGTAGCTGAAACGATACTTTCTGACTCGGGGTGCGCAGCTGTGAGACGATACCCTTATCACGGCTTGGTTGGGAGATCAAAGAGGCAGCAGACGTCCGGCGCGGCCGAGTTGAGAGATTACACCTCCAGGCAATTAAGCCCGGCCTCTGTGGCTCCAGCGGGAGCGATAAATAGCGATTTCTTCTTCGCGTGCCGTCTTAAACGAAGGCATAACCGAGACGACGACGACGGCCCGATAACTGCGCCCGCCTCCCAACGCTCACAAACACAACAAGTTCGGCAATAAGTCCGCTGTGGCGGAGACTCATGTCACGATGACTAATGACAGAGGAACAGAGTCATTGTATATGTATGCTGGAGTCTGCCAGAACTTTGTGAGGGATATTAGGCGATCTAAGGTACGACAAATGGCTTTCCTGATGACTTTAAATTCACTGAATGCATAAGTTACAACTCGGTGACTGTGAGAGTTGGACGCGGGCGGTGTTGCCGTCGCTGCATGACGACGACGTGGGAATAATGAGGCACGCTGTTAGCGCGGTCGTCATTAACATGGTGATGATGCCCAAGTGACGTTACGGTGACATATTCATCTGTCGTTACTGACGCGAGCAGAGACAGCCGGCCATGACTGAGGTTTAAGACACGTCCTGGGCGTAAGACTGAACAAGGACAACCAACAAGGATAGCCGACAGTCGACAGCCAACGTGTCAACAGCAAACAAGTCAACGGCCATAATATCAAGAACTAAAATATCAACAGCCATCATACCAACACACAACATATCAACAACCACCGTGTCAGTAACCAGCATATCAGGGACTCAAACTTTACTCCTCTCTTCTAAAAACTTTTCCCATTTTACACTGGATGGAGTAGCGCCGCTTCCCACGTTTTCCATAAATAAGACCCTGACTTAAAGTAAAAAAGCGAGAGAAAAAAAAAATAAGATGACATTCCAAAGTGAATACACCAAATAAAGATACGAATCAAAAGAATAAAATTTTGAAGTACTGTTCAATAATGGAATGAAATCAGACTAACACAAATATCAATATATCAAATATTTGACAAAATGATCTACACGGTGTTTGGCAGTGTATATACTGTACGTTTATTACACATATTTACAGCAATAACAGAAAAAATGAAATAAAAGCCACCGAATTTCATAATCAGTAACAAAAGATAAATCACAGACATCAATAACGACCAAAAAAATCAAAACAATTGAAGCTTCCTTCAAATCAATATACTGCTACAAACTAAAACATACAAGAGAAATTAATAATCTATTTCATAAAACTACATAAGACGAAATATAAGAAATATTACTGAAGCTCAGAAAGGTAGCTTAACTTGGACAACCTCAAATTATCAATAATGTCTGGGACCAGTGCCAACTAAATAACTAAAAATCAGAAGCAATACAAACAAGAGACGAAAATATGTCCTGTACCCCCACAACTGACAAACACAATACCTAACTCTTTCAAAAACAGGAGTCGTGAAATGTCACATGTGCCTCTAGCAAGAAGCCTATAGATGACGCTGATCCGTAAAGTTAGGACACCCAAAACCCTTAGGTATATGTCCTCCACGTCCCACCAGAACCTCTGCAGGATTAGCGCCCGCTCCGGGAGCATCCAGGTAAGGCCCGGGGTGAGTGTGAGACATGAGGAACATTACACTGACATTTGGAGCGGAGATAAGCTACTGGTTTAGGTAATGGATGGGGTTCTGTGATGGTGAGAGCATACGGGAAGAACAGATGCAGACAGCAAGAGCTATGTGAGTGTCCGAGAGCTGAAAGGAAGAGGATGAGACGCAGAGAGACCGAAAATGAAGTGGATGAGATTGGTCTTTGCACAAAAGAGCTCTTACATTTGCGCCAGGATACAGAAGCGAAGACTTCATGGTTCTATCTGCTACACAGTGTGGTGGTTTTGCATGCACCTGACAGTTGCAAGCATTGTCAAACGTCGACGGAGTTTTCGATAAACTTTTTCAAAAGTCTCACGGACAGATGACAGAATATATACAGACATGTACATTCAAACGTCAGTAACTTATTTACACCATTAAACATATACATCTTTTAAAGTGTAACGAAAAATCTTTCATGGAAGACTCGCACAACAGCGACAAAAATACTTGAATACGTAATACAGCAAATCATCATATACAGAAGTTTTTGTATTCTATCTCCTGCAACATTTCGGCTTGAACCCATCATGACAAATGAAGAAGGGTGTCTGGCCCAGTGTGTGTTGCTCCGGCCGTAGGGCGGGTGGCGGGGCCTGGGGAAGACCCCGCCCCAACACACCACCAATATTTGATGCCCCCCTCTTCCCTCCCACCTTCCAACCCGACCCGCCGCCCGAATATTCTATCTTCCACAACAACAATTGGCTGGTGGCCGGGAGTCCCAGCCCAGAGTCGCGTGGGGCCGCCAGATATGAGAATTTGCTCTGAGCCAGAAAGTTTCAAGAGGGCGAAAGTTCCTAGTGGATCCATCCACAAAGTAAATAACTCAGAACTGCAAATGTGGATTTTATCAGTACGGCACCACTCGGCACCTCTAGGCTACGTTTGCCCTGGCTTGGTGAGATATCTATATTTCAAGGGTGTTTACTGAAAAAAAAAATATATATATATGTATTACTCATTTATTATATCTATATCTATAAATACCTGAGGGCCAATGTCTATTAAGGAGTCTGCAGTCTCCTGCAGCCCACAGCTATACGCTGCTTACAGTAACAAGAAAATGTTGACTCCTTTGGAGTGAGAAATTATGGAACGATACAATACAATTTCGTAAAAGGTGACTTTTCACTCGTGGTGTAACCACGAGCAGGCGTAGTCCTGTGGCATATATATATATATATATATATATATATATATATATACACACACACACGCTTGTTTGCTGTTTCCCGCGTTAGCGAAGTAGCGCCAAGAACAGATGAAGAAATTACCTCATTTGCTCACATTCACTCTCTAATTGTCATGTGTAATGAACAGAAACCACAACCCTCTATATAGCTACAACCAGGCTCCACAGATCTTTCCGTGGTTTCTCCTGACCGCTTCATGTGCCCTGGTTCAATCCAGTGACAGCGCGTTGCACACTATTTACCACATCGCTCAAATGCACTCTATTTCGTGCACGCTTCACAACCTTCACGGCAGCTGGCCCGCAGCTTACCTAGCTTTTCATCCTTTTTCTGGCTGGTAGATAAATGGGTACCAACTTCGCCTGGGGTAAAACACCACAGATGTGACAGGCTAAGCCCGCGGACAAGTTGTAACTCATTGCAAATTAAACCTAGCGATGTTCCCGTCCGAGAACATGATGCTAACTGACAGGGCCGGTGAACCTACCAAGCGTTGGTATTCTATTTTGATTTATACATCTGTATACCACGTTTTCCTATCCTTTCATTCACTTCCTCTTGGACGACTACCATCTCCTCTGGCAACTTCTTTCATGGACGGTGAGAAATATAAGGCGATGAAGAATACGGTGATGATTTTCTATAAATCACCCGCTAATTTCTATACATCATCCACCAAGTGATCAAGAGGTTACTTGTCACTCGTCTAAACTAATATCGACCATGTCTTCTTCTGGAAGAGACTTGAAGAAGACTTTGTCGAAACTAGTTGAAAAAGATAATTATCACTAGTTCCTGCTTTCAGTGTCCCTTACTGTATCTTTACCCACATACCACTATGGATAACATTCAGTGTTGGAAGCATTAGCTACTGAGGTCATGTACGCCACTGTATACAAGAGAAAGCTGAAGAGCAACAACTACTGGAGTTGTGTAAAGCATAAGGTACATATAAAAATGGCCTTTGAAATACGAGACGAGGCTTTAAGAGCAGCCTTGATAGTACCAGCTGCTGTGGCAACGTACGACACATAATAAAAATATCTCCACACGCAACAGCTACAGAAATCAAATGGAATAAGGTATAAAAGCAGTCTAATAAAGACCCCAGCTGCTGGGGGTGGTAGAGCGAGGTAAAATAAAAAAATAAAGGAGCCCTGACTACGTCGGTTGAATGACGCTTATCTATCAATCGCATGAGTACGACGGTACATCCCTCACGTATAATACCCTAGGCATTAGACCTGACCTGACCATCGTGAGAATAGCGTAATAATAACTTAAAAACCAGCACCACCTAGCTAAATGCCCCGTGTATAATAGCTAAATGTAGAGAATAAGTAAAAAAAAAAAAAAAAAAAAAAAAAAAAAAAAAAAATGGTTGTGCAAGTGCTTGCAGGCACATCAAAGCATTACAAGATCCTGAGCTTAACTAACACTGAAGGACGAAAAGAGCCAATTGTAAATGAGGCTCCGGCACAGGCACGGAAGACGGGCTTGTTTTTGTCTGGCGTTTCTGTAATGAGCCAGAAGAAAGGATGCGTTTCCTACCGAGGCTTTTCAATGGTAGTGCCTAAGAGAGAGAGTGAGTGAGTGGGGTGGGTGGTGGTGGTACAAGTGGCTGTGGTGAGGTACTAAGTGAGAGCAAACCCCAGTGGAAGGCTTTTATGTTGTTGCTCCGCGCACGATGCCTCACAAGGCAGGAAGAACGCCTTTGGGTCAGGCGGGCGGGCAGTGAAGGACTTAAAAACATGCCTCTAAATAAGGGCATGCACACCACCATCGCCTTCACTTTCAGCAGAGTTAGATAAAATAGGAAATGATGAATTAAAAAAATTCTGCAGATTTTTCAGTTTAGTGTTACATATGAACATAATCTTTCCGGCTTTTCAACGAGATATATAATTACTGTAATATACAAGAGTTCTTCGTAGGCTGCAGCAGGTAATGGTTGTTGTACAGATTCTCCATCAAATCCAGTTTTCACGTCTAATTATTACTGTTCTCTGTCTCTCTCTACCTCTCTATTAAATCCGTTGTTTTGAATTATTACTATTCTCCCTCTCTGTATATGTTTTTCTCTCAAGCAGAAATATAAAAATTGGTAAACACCTGTGTTATCACCTTGATAATCAGATGACTAAATTTTTTACTTCAGTGACTTCTGGTCAAGATATCTCCACAAAGGGTATGTTAACTTCACTGGCGAAGGAATCAGCTTTCCTGTGGATAACTGGTATGATACAGATATAAAAGAAGCAATTTTAACCCATATATATATATATATATATATATATATATATATATATATATATATATATATATATATATATATATCAAAAAGGTTTTAGCCATTCCCTGGTGGACTCAGCATCGCCTGTGAGAAAGGAGAGACACTTAAAGCATTCACTTTGAAATTCAGTCGACTTGACGAAGACGCCGAGCGTCTGACTGCGAAAGGAACAAGGGTCTGACTATTGAATATTTCATGTTGGTAACACAAATAAATGTGATTGGGAGCCGTCACTCGGATTCCCCCCTTTTCCACGTCAATTTAAGAGCCTCCGCGTGTCACAGACAGGCTTGAAAAAAGAAGAAAAAAAAAAGTGATGGGGAGGAAATTATGCTTGTATGGGATGGCGGCCTACGCTGCCGCCTCTCTCTGGTCTTTATTGGATCTTCTCCTTGGGATTGAGAAGGACCATATGGACTCGGATAGACAATATTCTCAAATCTCTTACGGGGATTTCACTGCAAAATAACGCAATTCAACGTCCACTGATACAACATATGACACACTTACAGCGGTAGATGGTGTGTGTGTAAAAATTCATTATGACATTTTTCTAACGGTTCGGCTTACGCAGAAGGCCTTTTCAGAGAGAATCTGTATCATACAGAAGACACAATATATATATATATATATATATATTTATATATATATATATATATATATATATATATATATATATATATATATATATATATATATATATATATAGGGCCACTAAATACTACCTTCCATAACTTATCACCCTACTTGGTTAGTGTGGTTATCATTACTCCAAATTAGTCCACAAAATGAAGATACATTAACTTCTGACACACATGGGCGTTTAAAGTTACAGTAATATATCATGAGCCTTTTTCTCTCTCTCAGGCCTTCACTGTGGCCGGCTACTTATAACTACAGTTATACACAGGTAGTAAAAATAATACTTTGTCTTAATACGAGACTCCTCCGTATCTTCTCATTTTCTGAGCAAGTGGTATACAGGGTTGCTCTGTATTACAAGGTACATGCATCAGGAGATAATTTGATTGGTCCACTGTGTCATCATTGTTCATGCTGTTCCTCTTTGTAGAATAAACATTAGGTGCATGATTAAATGTGTGTGTTTACGGGTCCAAATATGTCTTGCCCATGTTTTATCAGTTCCTACGCTTGCACCCATCCTATTCGTTCTGTACGGCGAGGGAGTTCTCCACTCTAATACGACTTATCAAACTTTTGCATACTGCCATCAATCATAGTTTCATACACTATTCTGATAAAAATATAAAACTTTTTTTACATCTTTTCTAACACGTATCCTGATATGGGCGCTGGTTGTCCCATCTTTTCATCTTTCGGGATGATGTTAACTGAACATCAACAGACTGATTAAGAAACTTGAGGTTCTTCATCAAGTTTCCAATTACTTTTCTGTCATCAATGGTAGTAAAGTTTATGTCTTATGACCTTTCTCTCTCTTTCATTCAGCTGTCTTAATTCTGGCACCACCTTTTATTTCCCTTCCCTTATACCTTCTCTCTGAGATCTTTGTGCTTCTTTAAAAGCAGAGATTAAACTTGAGAATATCTGAGTTGTGACCTAGCAGACGCTATGAATAGTTTGTTGAAAAATAGAGAACATAAGAAAGTAAATTAATAACTCTAATTATGCTGTCGTATACAATTTTATACATATACATATATATATATATATATATATATATATATATATATATATATATATATATGTGTGTGTGTGTGTGTGTGTGTGTGTGTGTGTATGTAGATAGATAGACAGACACACTGCCAGATAGAAAGATAAATAGATAGACAGACAGAGTTACAAAGATACACGGACCATAAACACCCCATGGCCCCAAGCAATGTAGTCTAAACCTTTTATTCCCAACAGTCTCTCTGAGATCTGTGTTATGGACGTATCCCTTTGTTGACCCATCTGAGAGGCATCCTGGAGATGACACCCCTTAACCTTTTCCTCTGAAGCTCTCCGCTTGATGTGCCCTTTTTCCTGTGCTCATTTTCCTTCTGTATTTCTCCAGTCTCCTTGAGTTTTGAGTATCAGGCTGCTGCACTATAATTTCTCTATTCCCTTATGTCTTCAACCGTTTGCTATTACTTTTCACGGTCTTCAGAATGATTCCTTGGCTTCTTAATTTCTTCATCGATTTCGTCTTTAAAAAACTCTGATTCCGTTCCTAAAAAAAAAAAAAAAAAAAAAAAAAATCCCCCAACAATTATGGTCTTAGTAGATTCATCTCTTATTTCCTCTCTGATCTTTTGTCCTTCTAATGCAGAATTGGGGAAGTTTGAGTGTCACCAGCAAACGACAGACTATGTAACAAGTACATCAGTCTTTACCTCCAATTCTACCTCTGAAAAGGCAGGTGTGGTCATATCTCCACCCCCTAACACACACACACACACACACACACACACACACGCACGCACGCACGCACGCACGCACGCACACATACACACACACACACACACACAAACACGTACGCAGCACCTCAAACAAACTTGTAAACGTTAGCGAAAATTACATACACACAAGTACCCCAACATGAATAAACACACGAGCTTTCAAAACTCAGCATCCATTATGACAAGATGAATAATTGTAACGAACTGTAATCTATACACAAATGACAACGAATCCAATGAACGCCATATAAAGGAATCTGCCAATACGAAAAATCTAATTCCCCCGGCGCTCAGATAAAGGTTTATGAAAAAAATAACAATGATTAACCGAACGCAATGAAACAAACCGAAGATTTAATGAACCATAAATGTATCAACAGTGAACAAAGCCGCAAGATCTGCACCAACTGAAATGCGAATTAACCGATTCTATCTAGTAAATGGATGGTGTTAAAAATGGAATACCTTAGTCCCCGTACAAGCGTTGAAATAATGGTGCTATTAACAAAGATTATATTGGAACGAGGCGTGGTATATGCAATAAATCTATGCATTAAAAAAAAAAAGACAAGCTACGTGTAACTACATTTATTCAAAATATTTATGTATTTGGTATACAAGCATACACTTTGCAAAGCTCAGCCTTCCTTCCACCTTCACAAACAGCTGCGAAAGAACCCAGTTGTCTGATCCCATTTGCTATCACTCGTATTCCGTTGTATTCCTTCGTATCTATAAATCGTAATCAGAGATTTAGCAATGTACACGAGCACAGGTGACGAGCGAAACGCCCAAATAACGCAATATTAACGTGTCCGGTATTATATAAACCCAAGTTCTGAAAACACCAATGTATGTATGACATGTGTGAGGCTTGATCAGACTTGAGGTGTACCTCTAAGGCTTGGTGACCCGCAAGTTTCCGTCATTATGTTCTCAATATCGTTGTTAACCATACATGTGCTTCAAGCGGAAGAGAAAAATTTATAATCTGTCCGTCGATCCAAAATCAACTTCCCACTCCAGTGCCCGATAATCACAGAGCAACAACAAACGTCAACATGAAGATAAAACGAAGACAAAAAGATAAAATCACTTCACTAGAAGCCTAGGTGCTGTACAAGAACGCCTTGGAACGATGCAAGATAAATTATTCAGAAACTTGAAATTCTACATTGCAAATGATTTTCTAAACTGCAACTGTATATGAAAAAAAATAAATATATTCTGAGCCAACAGTTATACACTACGAGACTTTAATTGTATAACAAAGTCAAATATTCTGAACTAGTTTTTTCCATATTACTTTAATTCATTAGGAAGCGGTTCACAGTCTCTATAATATATTGGGGAAGCATTCACCTGCAGTGCAGTACAGTACGTTCACAATAATTTACTCAAATGCCGATGTATATGATTAATCTCTCTCTGTCTCTCTGTACTGT
>JAYMFT010254552.1:0-10856 GCA_038088735.1 Panulirus argus
TGTAATGATCACATCGTCAGGGGAGATACAAGAATGAGATAGAAGACGTAGAACAGTCAGTGGATATGCAAGGAATAGATGTAGCTAAGACGCCATTGGTAAACAATGGCGTCATAGCTACTTTTGGACAAGAACTTACATGATATGTTCCAGTAACCCCGGCAAGTATATTGTGCACCCCACACTCATCCTTGAGCGGTAGCGCAAAAGGATTACAGGGCTCACAAAGGGTCCTCGTAAGACCTCATTGGGTTGATATTACATAAGATGTTACAATACATAATAGGTGTTTCATGACATACATTGCATAGTTTCATATGATAAGTTTTATCGACTAGATGCAAAAAGTGGATTCAAACTTAAAATTTCAGGTATCTTGCTATTAACAATAAGGTGTTACATTTCTTGCAGGTTTGTTTAGATATATCCCTAAACGGCTCTATTTTTTCACATTCTAAGACACAGTGTTCTAATTTGTGTCCAAATCTTTGACCACAAACTTTATAATTCACAAGATTAACATCTCCAGATAGGCCCAAGTGCCACTAGTACCTACAGCCTTGCCTTAGCCTAGCCGTTACAACATCATGTAATCTGCTGATCTTATTACTTTCTCCATATTCATGTTTTACCTTAAACGTTTCACTGTGAAGGAAAATGTTCCTACTTGTGCCTATCTGAGCTCGTCTTCGTGCTTGAAAGAGGTCAGTTAGTTCCTTTCTAATTACAGTTTTGAGACTCTTAATGACAACCCAATGTTGTTTTCAACATCACCTTTACTAAAGAGTGTATCAGACCAATCAGGATGTTTTTTTGTATACGTAAGGATATTGGCCATGGCCGTCAACATAACAAAAGAGTTTCCCAAATCACCATAAGGTATATGTAAAAGATCCATTTATAACGCCTAAACTGTTATGGGGGAGTAGGGATGTATGTTATAGATCCATTTATAATACCTGAACTGTTGTGGAGGAGTTGGGTTGTACGATAAAGATTCATTCATAACACCTCGAATGATATATAAGATTAGTTGTCAAGACTTATAACTTTATATTGGAATTTGTGCTAATCTGTCATCCAGCACATGGCATGCCTTAGACATCCTGGCCCAAGACTCTTCACGCTTGCCATCTACCATCAGAAACAGCCTGGGTTGTACGGCAGAGAAGTTCAGTAGTGCAGTAGACGAATACCTAAGGAATTTACCGGACCAGTCAGGCTGTGGGAGCTGTGTGGGCCTGAGGGCTGCGGCTTTACACAACTTGGTCGACTAACGACTCAACCCAACAGACTTGACTCAGCCAGGGCTGTGGGGGTGGAAGACCCCCAAAGACTTCACCAAGTATATCCTGTACCAGGGCTGTATAGAACAAATACGAAATAAAGAAACCTGTTACCAAGTTACAGACATAATCTTTTCAGGGATGTCAATCGCACAAACGCTATGGATGTGCCCTGGAAACGGCAGTTGAAGAAAAATTCACAAAGTATTACAGATGAACAGCTGCACAAGTTTGCTTTCGGTCAGCATACATCAAAACAGATCGAAGAAAAAGCGCTGAATTTGATTTCCATAGATAGTGCAGACTCAGTATGTGACGTTACCATCTCAAGTACACTGCTTAAGGTAAAGTTTAAACGTACAGACGGACAGTACGGATGGTAAACTGGCAGGGTAAAGCATACACCATCATGAGGGAACTCAGGAGATTCACTTGGAAGGGGAAGTGTGTAAGGTGGGACAGGTAAGTAATTGCTTGTCTCTGGCGTAGAGGGAGTCATACTTAAGTGGCATGATGCCAGGGAAGTGTGACCAGCGTGTGACAGCACGACACCTCAGACACACAACACTCACTATAAAAGGTCCAGACTAGAAGAAGATGGCGCTACCTTTATTGGAGGCGAGACCTGGAAACCATGGTTCGCTCAAGAAGGGGAAGGAAAGCTGTCGAATCCGAAAATTTTATTAAAAAAAAAGAAGCAGGCAGAAGAACAAGAAATAGCCATTAGTGAGAAGAAATTTAAGAAAAACAAATATTCTCTTCGAATGCAAAGCGCAAATCAAGGATCACAAGTTCCCCTGGCTTACCAAGAACAGAAGACGCCATTTATACGCGTAGCTGTTCTGAGATGAGTGAGACACTGAAGAAGAAAGATGAATGTATTCAATGAGCCAAAAGCACCGTAAAGATAAACGACGCAACTGACCCCATCCTAAACAGTGATCATTCATGTTATACATTGCAGACCTCGCTGCCTCGCCACGGGACTTTGAGAGGGCCATTTAGAGTATGCCCAGGAAGTCTGCCTCAGGAATAGATTCCTCGAACGCTCTTGTTCAAGAGAAATACATCATCAGGCATGCCAGAGTCCAGGCCTTGGGAAGAGCCTGGACTCTGGCATATCTCACCGGCCAGTACGTCTGTTGTGGCCTGACGGCATGACAGACATGGACGACAATAAAATGTTACCACAGAAATCGAGAGATGCAGTAAACGCATTGAGAGACTGGTATAGCTGCTCGGGGCCCAGACTTGTTCAACACATTGCCTGCTGCCATTAGAAACATTGTGGACAGTTCAGTAAACAGTTGTAAAATGGATTTGAAAAATACCTCCCTGGTGTAGAGCACCAGCCCAGCTGGGATGTAAGGGTCACGTGGACCTACGGGTCGCGGCTTCCATTAGCCGGACTGAATAGAGGAGGAGCAACCCAATAGCATTGTCGCATGAGTATACATGTTGTTTACATGAGAAAGACAGAAAACAGCAGGCCTGATTGGCCCACGACTGGGTTGTCTGTTAAAGATAATAAAAGTCCAACTTGACAAGAAAATATAATTCCGCTCAGCAATTTTTTTGGGCAATCACCGACTCCCCGCTGCTGCACATTAGCCTTCTAGTGTCCCCGTTACCGCTGTCGTTTATAAATTTTATCTCTGGCGTTTTTCTCGGAGTATACCTGAATGTATAAAGTATTTGTCTAAATGGCTTTTGAAGGTATTTATAGTCTTAGCATTCACTACGTCTGACGGGAACTTATTCCAGTGCTCAACACACCTTTAGGAAAAGGTTTTTCCCACAACCGTACTGCATCTTTTAGCTTAGTAACTGTATTTTCTTGTATTTCGAAAAGATATTCGTGATTTACGTTATCGAACTTGTTCAGAATTTTGAACACTTGGATTAGGTCTCCGCGGAGTCTAATTTTTTGAGGGAGAAGATATCCAAACGTTTTAGCCTTTCTTCGTATGCCAGACTTCTGAGGGATGGGATAAATTTTGTCTCTCGTCTTTGTACTTGCTCTAATTTTTCCTCGTCTTTTTTTATAGCTTGGGGACCAAAACTGGACTGCATATTCAAGGTGTGGTCTTACTAGAGAAGTTTAAAGTGTGAAAATTGTTTGTGGTGTCTTGTAATATATGTCCCTGGCTATGAAACCTAACATTTGGTTGCCTATTTTTACTTGCTGCTTGACACTGTTTAGTATACTTCAGATTATTCCTAATGACAACTCCAAGGCTCTTTTCTTCATTTGCTTTACTTAGAGAGTTTCCGAATAGTTTGTAGTAGTAACGTAAATTCTTGTCTCCAACGTGCATAACTTTACACTTGTCTACATTAAACTTCATTTACCATCTTTCTGACCCTCTGCTAGTAAGTTAAAAACTCTTTGAATCATTTCGCAGTTCCGCCTGTTTACAGCTCTTCCTCCTAGTTTATTATCATCAACAAATTTGTAGATCTTAGATATGAGACCGAGTTCTAGGTCACTGATGTATATTATGAAAAGAATGGGGCTTAGGACCGTCCCCTGTGGCACACCACTCATTTCGTCTAGCCAATCTGAGGCTTCACCGTTTAATACTACACGCTGCTTTCTTCCGGTAATCCACTCTCTGATCCATGTACAGAGTTCTTCACCGATTCAGATATCTCAAGCTGATATCTGGGGGTAGAAGACCTCCGAAACCATTGTAAGGTATACGTAAGGTAAGATAAGGTGCCAGACCCAGCTATGGGGGTAGAAGACCTCCGAGACTGTTGTATGGTAAGGTAGAGCAGGAAGCAGTTACGGTATAAAAGAGCAGGAAGTTGTTCGGATGATATCGAGCGGTTGGACAAGAATGATGAGAGTGGTACAATGTTGGGGTGAGTGGTGGTGCCCAGGGCGGGGCGACACACCGGTGGGGAGAGTGGTGGTGCCCAGGGCAGGGCGACACACGCTTCTCAGCTTTAATTATCGATTGTCGCTGGCTAGCCAACGTGGGCTGAGGGGGTGGCCATTGATGCCGTCCTTAGTGTTGGTGGCCAGGCAGCGTGGGCTGATTCGTTGGCCATTGATAACGTCGTCAGCGTCACTGGCCCACACATTTGCCTCACCAAAACCTACGACATATATTTCCATTATGCCGGCATCATGTCTTTATCAGGTTGTTGTTTCACACGCTCACGTCACCCGCTAGGTCCTTGATGTCTTCTTTCCATGATAACAGCTGTAGATGCTTCCTACATTTAGATTTCTCCTGCTGCCGCTGCTGCTCTTTCCCCTCCTCCTCCTCCTCCCGGACTCCCACAGAAAAAACACAGAAAATTGGCAGACTTTTCCAGGATCCTCTCTGACATTTTTCTTTCCATTAATTACAAACACAGTCTATAAAGGGAGACAAAAAATATATTCAGCTGCAGTCGGTAAACCTTCCCTACATCTGTAACCTTCCCGTAATAGTTCTGTTGTTTGACAGAGTCAGTGTCGCTGTTAGTGGTCTATAGTTGTGAAGTCGTCTTGTGTGTGACGGTGACCCCGGCCTTGGGAGGTTATGTTAGCGCACAATATTGTCGAACCAGGGGAGTAGCAACACTTTGAAGAGCGTCACCATCGGGTTTGCCTCGCAAGTCTTGACGGTTCGTAGAGTCTGGCTTGCCGCTTTTTTATTCTTCTATCGTTTTATGTTCTCCTAAAGTAAGGGCATCGGACGTTAATACTCCAGGTCTTTTACGTAACTCTTTCTTGTTAACTTATTCCTCGTTGTGTCTGGTATTGTATGAGACAGGATTTATTTACTTCTTCCATAACGAAGTTGTTAAAATTCATAGTTTCGTTCCGTGCGGTTTACCTAAGAATTATTACACCAATTTCGTCGACTAAGGACAGAAGAATGCCGTCATATTTGATTGCTAAAGCTTCCAGTGGGCCGCTAAAGATGATATTGTACTCAATAGAGAAATACCTTTCCCGCTCCTCTGTGGAAAGAACGAACGAGTCATGACACGCGAGAAACGGAAGGGAAACAGATGTGGTCATAACCACTACATGAGGGGAAACAGGAGTGGTCGTAACCAGTACAGGAGGGGAAACTGCTGAACTTGTGAAGATTATGATAGGTTGGCTACCGAGACCTTTCAAAACGAGGGAAGCAAGGCCAATGGTGACACTGTTCACAGCACTTGCTCTATGGCCACGGGAAGACTGCTGTGTGTTAACATCACCATACAGGGCAGGAGAAATTGCTCGGGTGGAAAACAACAGGAAAACACTGGAAGGCCAGGTGCCTAACCTGCATACGAAGATAACACCTTGCTGGAATGATAGACTGGGTAGAATGTGCAGATTAAATCAGGTGAAGAACAGAGATGCTGTAGGATACATTAGGCAGAATACCAGGGCTGTCAGGGGCCCACGTCTGGTCAACCTAATGTCAGGGGCCCACGTTTGGTCAACCTAACGTTAGGGGCCCACGTCTGGTCAGCCTAATGTCAGGAGCCCACGTCTCATCAACCTAATATCAGGGGCCCACGTCTGGTCAACCTAACGTCAGGGGCCCACGTCTGGTCACCCTTATTCAGGGGCCCACGTCTGGTTAACCTAATGTCAGGGGCCCACGTCTGGTCAACCAAATGTCAGAGATCCACCATGAGTTGTATGGGTAAACAACACTATAGTTGTGGGGGTAAACAAGGCTGTGGTTGTGTTGTCTTCTGGTGTTATTATCTCAGGTGTTAATGTTGTTCTTTTCTTTTGTTTCAGGTGAGTAATGTGAAACCTCGTCAGTCCGGCGACCGTGAGTAGCTGAGCAACCGTGTGTGTAATGACCTGTTCGACTAGTACGGGGAGAGGACTGTCTCTACCATTATATAATACAACTGTATTAAACTTATATATGCTGTCAGTATTTACAGTTTCCTTTCGTCCATTACTCTGAAAGTGTAAAAGCATGTTTTTACATCTTTTCTCATGCGTCTCTATTTTAGCTTCGTGTTATGGCCTCTGGCTCTTCTATTCCTGTATCGTTTCGTAAAGGTATGTATGTAGTATCAACACCTTCAGACAGGTTGAGAAACTTGAAGGCTCTGATCAAGTCGACTTTTACTCTTCTCTCTTAAATGGTAGAGAAGTGTATGGCTTCTAGCGTTTCACCGTAAATAGCCTCTTTTTATCTTGGAACCACCTTTCTTGCCTTCCTCTGAACCTCTGTTTGTTCTTTGTTCTTCTCTAACAGCGGTGACCAGACTAGGGATGCGTACCTCGCCTTAGGTCTAATATAAGTTATAAATGTTCAGTTGACATACCCATGTACGTGGTTGTAAGTAGATGTGTGGCCAGGAGAATCATTTATGACATGAAAATATTTAAGTTGTAGTGAAGGGTACGTCCTGTCTGATTAGACGAGGAGGGTAGCGGGAAGGTTGGCTCAGAACTGTTTACCGTGAGACACAGTGGTACGGGAAACGACCTGCTGGGGATGTTACTGTCAGGAATGGTATTGCTGGGGCGTAGAGCTGGATGGCATGTTTTCCTTGAATGAAACTTTCAGTTATGTCATTGCAGTGAACGAATAAGTGGGTTTGCGTACTTTTTTCAAATATAAATCTATGTTGGCCTTCGTTCATGTCTCTTGATTTGATTAGATTGTTTAATATAAGTCCTTTCATCACTTTCAGAGAGAGAGTGAGAGTGGGTACATGGACTACATGCGAAAGACAGGCTACAGAGTACCCGGTGGCCCATGTCTACGTTGTCTGTTTTTGCACTTGAATCATAAATATATCTGGTCCTATACTAAGTGGATAAAGTAAGGATAGAACAATAAGTAGGCTGTCTACCCGCGCTCTGGTAACAACAGCCGGCTGGAAAAGATGATGGAGGAAGGACTGGGCATTGGTGAAGCATGCCTGCCTGGAATTTAAGAAGATAGAACGACTGGGAAATCCTACTGCAAAATCTTAAAGCATTATCCCTCTGTGTTTTACACTTTAATATATTCTTGGGGTTTGGGATGGAAAAGAGGAATTTATGATTATCCATATTTTCCACCTGGTTTCAGTCACGGATACCTGTACTGATGAAAAATAAATTTAAATTCTTTTGTTTTTATACTTTTGGCATTTAAAACGTTTGACGGTTACTTATTCCAGTGTTCAACACATCTGTATGTAAAGTAACTTTTTCCCACGTCACTGTTACATCTTTTAGCTTTGTTTTATTCCATCTGTCCTGCTAACTTGCTTCGCTTGTATTTCAAATAGATCTTCGTGATTTACGTTGTCGAATCTATTCAAAATTTTGAGACTTTGTATCGTGTCACCGCGAAGTCTACGCTTCTTGAGCGAAAATGGATGTAATCATCTTCGCTTATCTATTTAAGCCACGGTTGTAATAGATGGGAACAGTTTTGTTTCCCGTCATTTTACTTGTTCCAGTTTTTCCTCACCTTTCCTGTAGGGTGGGGTCCTGTGGGTTGGGCACCAGAACTGGAATGCATATTGCAGGTGTGGTCTTCCTAGAGCATTATGAAGGGTCATCATTGTTTCTGGTGTTATGTGGTCGATGTTCCCTGGTATGAAACCTTGTACCTAGTGGCCTGTTTTACTTGCTGCCGAACACTGTTTAGTGTGCTTCAGATTGTCACTAATAACAACTCCAAGATCCTTCTCTTCATCTAGTTACCGGGTTTCAGATATTTCATGGTCATATTTCTTATTCTTAACTCTAAAGTACATAAGTTTACATTTGTATACATTAGATTTTATCTGCCTTTTGTCTGAGCACTCTGCTAGTTTGGTAAGATCATTTTGAATTGTTTCACAGTCCTGCCAATTTACAGCTCTATCCCATTGTTTTGTATTATGTGCAAGTTTGGAGATCTCAGATGTGAGATCCAAGTCTAGATCATTAATGAATATTATGAAAAGAATACGGCCAAGGAGGGACCCCTTGTGGCACGCCACTCGTCTTGTTCAGCAATCTGGCCAAGGAGGGACCCCTGTGGCGCGCCACGGGTTAACACGATTATATAACTCTCTCCCCGTAACACACATATTATTACACTAGTATTTGCATATCAGTACAAATTAAAGTAATGAAAGAGATGGATGAAGTTTTGCCTAACAAAACCTACTACAGCGTTGGCCACATTCAGAGGGAGATCATGATGATAAGTCTCTAGGACGTGTGCAAGAGCGTGACGCCATAAAGAACGGAGGCGGATGGGTGGAGTGTGTATGCTAAGGACTGCCAGAATACCTCTGATACTTTCCCCTGTACAGACTGATGGACGAGCTAGATATCCCGGCCGGAGTCAGAGGAGGGCAGCTTACGTGGTGTGGCAGCTGCCAGCTGACTGGGGGAGAGCAGAGAACGCATGGCTCGGGAACCATTTCTTGCTGGACGAGGCTATCGTGTGGGGTCCTTCAGGACCCAGTGCTGGGACCGCTACTTTTTCTGGTTTATGTTAATGACTTGCCGAATTAAATTAGATCGTGCACACGTGTCTACATAGTATTGGAGACGTGGAACTACGTGAGCAAAGATGAGAGAAATGCACATAGAACTAGACTTTACATTTTTTTATCACAAATACAAGAGACGAGCCCCCACTTGTGTAGAGCTGCTATCTTACATGCACAAGTGGGTCGTTACAAGTTCAAGACACAGAAAACTAAAGAAATTTGAAACAAAAACATACATTTAATGTGCACACATGTGATGTGTACTCACTGACTTATGACATACGCACGCACAGAGACTCGCGATGATCTAATGCAAGTAAATGACAAAGACCACAGGGAGTGTGGAGGATAAAAGGGTAGCGGCGGCTAGCATGGGGCTGGGGCCCGTGGTACGAACCCGTGGTAATGATGATGAGGTGTTGACAACGTGGCGGAGACCCAGACCCCGCCTGTTGACCCATGGGGTGTCGGGTGCTGCCTGGCTAAGGGCAGCCTGTCTCTCTTCTCCTGACACCAGGACGCTGGGGACACCCCAGAGTGGTGTTGAGAAGCTGAGCAAGGATTGGACCGCCTTAGAACCTGGAGGAAGTTTTCCACTTGCATTACGAAGTTGAGAAAGTCTTGAGTGGTCCTGGGAAAGTGAGGCAGTTTTGAAATGGATAAAAGAAAATGAAAAGAGAGTTCTGTTGTGTTACTGTGTGATGATGAAGATCTCGCTGGTGAAAGAAGAGATCACGATGTCAAGCTGTAAAGAATGTTCCCCAGACTACACTTGTCCGGAAGAGCCACGCGAGGCACTAGGGGCCTCTGGTCACCGGCGGGGGGAGGCGAGGGCCTTACAGGGACTAGAGGATACTGGAAGAGTTATCAGAGGAAGCTGTTGGCTTGGGTGAAGGTCACTAGGGCAGGTGGGAAGGTCTTAGGGGATGGTAGAAGGGAGACGAACACAGTCGCAGATGACCAGCTAGAGGGAGGAGAGCTGGGCCAGAAAGAGTGATAAAGAAAATGCGATCGATGAAAATGAGCCGAAAGAGAAGACCAATGAAAATCTAGAAAACTGAGGATGAGGAAGACGATGGCAAATGTTTTTGTGTAGATAGGCATGGATTCTCCCAGCCAGAAATGAGCGGATCATCATCACAGACGAAAGTTGCTCTGCCCAGTCGGGTCAGGCTCACCATGTGCTGGAGACAGCACGATACTTGACCCGAGATGACCTATCACCGACAGCTTATCAAGTGAAAGAGACAGTGAGACAGGTGATGGCTTTGTCCAACCCAACATAAACTCTTCCAGAGGGCGAAACTTGTGAATAAGAAAATGTAAAAAGATTGTTCACAGCCAAATTGTTTTTGTCATAAACGGAAAGTACTGGAGACGGGTGAGATTACACAGGGTGTTCACTGAAGCGGAGGAGACGGGAGAGATACGTCCTGATTTACATATGGAAAGTTAGGAGGGTCGGGTGCCCATGAGAACCCTAGACATGGAACACTAGGAGATAATGACACTAAAACCTACCTACAAGACCCGTATATTTAATGATAAAAGTGTTAGCCACCGGAACCGGTACCGGTGCTGGAGTGTTGGTCGTTACAACTCCAGCTCTTACCTGGACGTTCGTGGAGAGACGTCTGTCTCGTGTACCTGGCCAGCCAGTTCCAGGTCATAAAGGGGAAGTTGGCTTATGTTAGGGTTGAGATGTCATGTCCCAGCCCCCAACACTACGATCGACCTGCTGTGCTAGTGAGCCAGAGGTCCTCATGGACTCGTGGCCACGGTATTAACTTGACCATGACACTAGCTGTGGTGCGTGGTGGTGAAGGTCAGGTGCATGGTGGTGAGGGTATGGATCGTGTTGGTAAGGGGGTTGCAGCGTGTTGGTGAGGGTGTGGATCGTGTTGGTGAGGGTGTGGAGCGTGTTGGTGAGGGTGTGCAACGTGTTAACGTGTTGGTAAGGGTGTGGAGCGTGTTGGTGAGGGTGTGGAACGTTTTAATGAGGGTGTGTATCGTGTTGGTGAGGGTGTGAATCGTGTTCGTGAGGGTGTGCAGCGTGTTGGTGAGGGTGTGGATCGTGTTGGTGAGGGTGTGGAGCGTGTTGGTGAGGGTGTGCAACGTGTTAAC
>JAYMFT010254584.1:0-10856 GCA_038088735.1 Panulirus argus
GGGGTTGGCAATGCTATTTTCCCGGGGGGCGGGGTGGCATCAGGAGTGGATGGGGGCGAGCAAGTCTAAATATGTACGTGTGTGTATGTGTATGAATGTATATATGTATATGTTGATATGTATATATATATGTATGGTGCATATGTGTGCATGTGTGTATATATATATATTGTTTTTATCTATTAGTAAGATCTACTGTCGTACCTAAACATGTTTGCAGATGATGGCAAGGTCTTAAGAGAAAAAGGAATGTAAGTGATTTCAACTACTAAACATACTCCAAATTTGGTCTGATAAATGTAATGAAATCCAATCCTATTAAGTCCAAGGTAACTGGGGTAGGTTTCAATGAAAGAAAACCCCAGAATGAATACTACTGTGCTTGGCAGGAAATAAGCTACAGGAGTCAGTGTATGGACAGGACCTAATCTCTCTTCATAGTTTCAAATCAGAATTCTAAAAGATGTAAACTGACTGGTGACAAATATTTAGACTGCATTCCATTATATTGATAAAGAAATGTTTGGTAAGCTATTCATAACATGTATTACACCAAAACTGGATTATGTTTGAGAAGGTCTGGAAAAGAAGCAACCAAGATGGTACTGGTATCAAGAGAGCTCAGATACAATGAAAGGTTGAAGGATACACAGCTGTCCACCTTAAAGGAAAGGAGAGGGTTGACCTGACAGCAGCATTTAAATTCCTAAATCAATTGGATGACACTGACTGTCAACACTTCTTCACGAAGTGTGGTACCCAAGTTACCAAAGTCAGTGATCAAAAGCTAAGAAAGAAGATGGTTAAGAAGGATGTAAAGAAATGCTGGTTTAATGGAAGGGAAGTGGATGGTAGGAATGGTCTACGCAAAGAAACTATGAATGCTGGCAACTTACAAGATTTAAGTCCTCTTGGTTTCCAAGGGACAGTGCCCCACACGTGTAAAACCCTTTTTCCATAATATACAAATAGGTAACTACAAGTGTATGCTTTAAATTAAATGATGTGGGAAAAGAAAACCCACTTGAAAAGTATCACTGATTATACTGATTAACACTGTGATAAAGATATAAACCTTATCCCCTTATGAAATTTTTGAAACATTTTTTCCTCCTCATATTTTCAATTGTCCCCATAAAAACAGATAAGTACATTGAGAGTGTAATTCAAAACTTAGGGATGCTTTGAACTAGGTCAAGATATAACAAGTGGAATGATGTTTCTGCTGCTGATATAAAGGTATTTATAGCACTGAAATATGGGCTAAGTACACAGACCTACCCTAGAGTCTTATTTTAGGGACAAATTTTTGTATTACTCAGATATGTAGTTTTGGAACTATTTTTACACAGGTCTAATACCAGTTGATTTGGTTATATAATAATCCTTCATTGTTATTTTTTTTTCAAATAAAAGTTGCTTGATTGAACAGTTGTATTTCTCTAATATATCCTTACTTTCAATTTTTGTCTTTCAGGAAAATCATTATAACTGTGTTGTTTTTAAACTTTGTTTAATGCAGTAACAGTTTTCATACATTGTTTAATGCAATAACAATACTTTTGGAATATTTTGGACTCTCATTGATGCAGTTGTACTACTTCTCATACAATAGTGTTCTTTAAATTTTTTTAAGATGTAAGTTTTATATATTATTCAGTTATCACTCTTATGAAAACTTACTTTTCTCATATCAAATTGCTGTCATGCTGCATAAATAGTACTTTTGATTATGCTCCTGAAATACTTTCAGCTTCTTATTGAAACAGTTGAGCTTTCTGTGTCATTTTTTAAGGAAATTTTTTTTATTTTTCACTATATAGTATTTTCAAAAGGATCGTTAATTTCACTATACAAATTGTTTCCATGGACTGTCAGTGTCAGATATGGAAGCTTTAAGGCTTTTTCATATTGCAAAAGTACTAAGTTCTAAATTGACATATCATTTCTTTTAGGGAAAACTGACTCTTTTCAGGAACTGAACTTCAAATCCAAATATTGTTCTCAAAGAAAGGGTTAAACCATTCTTCTTTCTTAACATTTCCAGTGTATCTGAGGCTAGAGGTACCAATATTCCCACTCTTTCATTGTAAATTTTACACAATGTTTCACCAGAATCCTCTAACTTCTGGCTATTGAGCTTCATTTCCCAATCAGTGTTACCAAAGAAATTGTTGAGGTTTATGTAATTTCAATGAGCATATTGTCTCTTTAGATCTTGTCTGTCTTCATTTAATACATAGTCAAACTTGAGCATTACATGATCACTTATTCCAGTTGGTGTATCATATACAATATCATCAATATCCAGGCAATTATGTTAGAAGGTAAGATCTAATAATTATTGTGTATCAGTTCCCCTCATCCTGGTCAGCTCATTGACATGTTGGCATAGGAAATTCTCCTATATACACCATAAAACCTTTTCTGCATGACTCCCTGTCACCATGAGAATCCAAATTCCTCTAGTTTTTCCTGTTTATAGTTAAAATTCCCCATTATTACTTTACCATCTCTGAAACATGCCTGTTTTACTTCCTTATGTACCACCTTGATTGTAACTTCATTGCTATCATTGCATATATGTTCTGTTTAGTTAACATTTTTGGGAGGATTATATATTATCACCTTTATGCACTTCTTTCCTGCACTCTTTCCATTATGTAAGGTCTGAATGGCCCATTTTCCAGTATTACCCAGAACTTATGGCAATCTCTTATTAAGAGGGCCAATCTACCACTCCTTTGCCTTCTCTTTCCCTTCATAATATCATGTACCCTTCTAGACAGAACAGGTGAGACCCTATGTCTTTAATTAACTTTGATTTTGGAACTCCAACAATATCAGATGCTCCTTCCATTATATGATCCATGAATTCCAGCTCTTTACCAATACCTACAAATCCGTTAACATACTTTTCAGTCTGACATCATCACCTCCCGATACTCCTGACCTCTCTGCAGTGTTGATGGGACTGCTTGAACATTTTTCCTCATTTGGTGTCTTCAGTTCTTGCCTTCATACTGTATTCTTTGATTTTCTCCCTCTCTTCCTTTGATCTGTCTCATCTGATGATTACCCCCTACTGAATTTCACGTTGTCTTTTTCTTAGCTTTCCTTAGTACCTTTTAAAAACAGTTTACTCCAAATTAAACATACCCATAACAGGTTATCCTTTTGTCTTGTTTTTAACAACCAATTTTTCTTCTTTTGTTATCAAAATTGCATCTGGTGAATTAGTAATCTCTAGATATTTTTTAACCCCATTCACTGAGGCTTGGGTGGAGACAGTCTCATATACAGTTTTTTCTTTTCATCGAAGCAAAAACTTTTAAGTTAGTAATTCTTGAATTGGTCACCTAAAGCCTTTATCTCTCACACTTGCTTTCATCTTGTGGATCTGGTTACAACTAACTTGTCCATTTCTGTCTAATATGAAAATGTGTGTGTTTGTGTTCATGTATTTATGTATTTGTGCAATAAGGGAAGAGAGTTGTACACTCATAGGGCTCCATCTCCTAAACATTCTCTGTTGTCAAGTATCCTCTTAAACCTTTGTAAACTAATGGCATTCATAGTCTCCTTGGTCGTTTTATTCCAACCATCCACCACCTTTAAACCAATACTTTTTGACATCCTTTCTAACTATCTTGCTGCTGTAATTGACTTAGAAACTTGAAGGCTGTTATTATCACCCCCCCCCCACACACACACACATGCACGTACACTCTCCTCATCTATATGGTAAGCAGCTTTTGTAACCCTCTGTCTTTCATTGTAGATCAGTCCTCTTAATTTAAATACCATCTTAGTTGCTCTTCTCTGTGCCCTCTCAATAAAATCCTTGAGCCTCTTATGGTATGGGGATCAGACTTATGAGGTACAGTCCAGTTTTGGCCTAGCACATGTAAATAGCTCATGGAACTTATCTTATCCATATACTTAAATGCAGTTCTAATACTTGCCAACAAATAGTTTGACTCTTTCAGTTCTTATATGCATCTCTGGCAACAGTTTCAGCAAAATGTTGACTCTGGGCTCTTTCACACAGAGATTCCTGTTATTTATTTCCTACTGAGTAATAATCATAATAAGGCCTCTTTTACTCTATCCCATCCTCATCACCTAAAGCTTACTTGAACTTATGCTTACTTTGGAGTCTGTGTATGTAATTACCTGTATATAATTACATATTTGTACAACACAGGAAGAGAGTTGTACACTTGTAGGCCTTCATTTTCTGAACTTTCTATGCCACCAAGTAGCCTCTTGAACCTTTGTAAACCGCTGGCATTCACAGTCTCCTTGGTCAGTTTATTCCAACTATCCACCATCTTTACATTAAACCAGTGCTTCATAACATCCTTTCTGACTGTTTCTTTGCCCAGCTTCTTGTCATGGCTTTTTTGTTACTCTGGTGCTGCATTTTTTGAAGAACTATTCACAATTGATATTGAAAAGCTGATTTTCTTTAGAAACTTGAAGACTGTTATTAGATCCCTCCCGAATTCTCACCTCATCCTTATGGTATGCAGCTTTGAGCCTCAGCCTCTCATTGCAGGTCAGTCCTCTTAATTCAGGTGCCATCTTAGTTGCTTTTATCTATGCCCTCTCAGACAAATCTTTGTACTTCTTTTGGTACAGTGACCAGACTTGTGAGGCATGGTTCAGTTTTGATCTAATACATTTTGTGAATAGCTCACTGAACATATCTTTATCCATATACTTGAATGCAATTCCAATATTTGCCAGCAGACAGTCTGCCTCTTTCCCAGTTCTCTGGCAATGGTTTCAAAACAATGTTGATCATTTGACTTCTTTCACACACAGATTTCTGTTATTAATTCCCGACTGGATAATAATCATACTGAGGCCACTTTCACTCTGCCTCTTTCTCATTATCTTATGTTCACTTGGACTCTATCTCATCATCCATTCGTCTGACCAACTTTGGATTCAGTTCAGGGCCCTGACATCATCTGTAAACATTTTTAGGCAGGAATTAAATCCATAAGGGAAATCATTTACATGCACCACGAATAACAGGAAGGCCAAGACAAGTCCTCTGGTATACAACTTGTGACTGCAACCCACTTCAAGGTTACACTACTTACTTGCATCATTTGCTCACTTCTACTGGGGTTATCTTCTCTCCAGTGAAGGAGTCTGACATTTACTTCTATATTTAGTTCTAGTTTCTCTGTCATTCTTTGATGGGGTTTAATGTTAAACATTTTCAGGCTGTCTGACACACAGTCTACCCATTACTCTCTTTGATGTAAGTTGGAGCTCACCCTATCAAAGAAGTCTAGAGGATTGGTTATGTATGACCTTCTTTCCTTGAAACTATGTTGCCTCACAGTTAGGTAGTTTCTCCTTTGCATATAATTCTTCATTTGCTTTCTCATTATCTTTTCAAGTGTTTTAAAAACAGACCACACTTGTCATCGAGACTGGCCTGCAGTTCAGCACTATTTCTTGATCACCTTTCTTAAATGTAAGCACAAGGTTTGCCCTCTTCTGCATCTTTGAAACTAACCCTTCCTTTAAAGAATTACTGAACAGTATTTTGAGCTGAAATTACCCCTTCCTCAGATGATCTACTGAATAATATTTTGAGAAGCATAGGCAATGCTTCTCCACATTCTTCCTGGTGTGTATGAAGAACCTTCATCAGGACAATAAGCCTCGTGAGGGTCTAGTTATTTTAATAGCCTGATTATATCATTTCTATCAGTTTTAATACCTTCAAAACTTATTCCCCTTCCACCTTTACAAAGCTGGTACAGTCTTGTCCTCTTAAGTGATTGCAATTTTAAATCTGTCTTTCAGCTTCAGAGAAATCTAAAGTGAAGGAGTCAAATCACAGAAAAGAAAAGAGGGTTCATTAAAGAACGCCCAGAAATGATAGAGCTAAGAGATGAATTATGGAGGTGGTATAGAGGACTCCATAGCCAGTCAGAATTTGAGAGATATAAGAAAGGTAGACATAAAAGCTTGAAGATAATTAGAGAGAAAGAAAAAACTCTAAAAAGAATATTGTCAGCTATGTAAAAGCCATTCCAAAACTGTTCCATAAGTTCATTAGAAACAAATAATTTTTCAAAAAGCAGCTAATCATACTAAAGGATTAGGGAGAAAGAACTTTTGAGGATGACGAGGAAAAATGAAAGGAGAAGAACGAACAGCTTCAATATATTTTCATGGTGTGGGGGCACTATGGGAAAGAAGTCTTAGATTTATATCTATCTGTAGATATATATAGATCTGTGTATAGATCTAAATCTATACAGATATAAATCTATAGATAAAGAAAAACGTGAAGAGCAGAATAAACAGCTTCAAACTGTTTTAATAGTTGGAGGCACTATGGGAAAGAAGTCTTAGAAGGTACTGAAACTGATAGAAAAGGCATAACCAGGCTATTGAAATGTCTTGACTTATGAAGGTTCATGGTCCTAATGATGTGTTTCCATATGTGCTCAAGGAACAAGCAGAGACACTTGCTGGTGACCACCCTTGACCAAAACTGGATTATGCTTTTGTAATCTAGTCACCACACCTAAAGAAGCACAAAATTTTACTTATCATTTCCCTTCAGAAGCTCATAATTTAAAAAACTGATCTTTCAATTGTTTGTATTGTACTGCTAAGTCATACTTTGAATGATAAAGGATACAGCTGTATGTATTCAGTAATTCATTCATTGCTTAGTAATATGAATCATCCTAATAATATTCAGTATTACAACTAACTACTCCTTAGTTTAATATGCAGTAACTGTGTCCAAACAGACTATTATTAACATTCAAAGGCTAAGAAATGATACTAGAAATGGGTTATTTCTAATGCATACCACAGAATTTTATGCAGCTAGCTGCATGTCAGTTGGAATTTACATAAGCTTGCCTACTGACCATACAGCAAAACATATTTATGGTCAGTTTTACATGGAGGTAGCCTCATAAAATTCTTTCAAAATATGTGCACTAGGTAGGACACTGTACTATTAACAATCTATCTGAAAATATATGTAAAATTATGTTTAAAGGCACAGTATATTTTCATATTTTTCAAATTGTAAGTTACTCTCTAGTTTATTGGGGTATTCATATTTCATTACATTAATAAACAATTCCTGAAACTTACATGCTTTTTAGTTAGTCAAAATCAGTAACTGTATATAAAACACTCACTTTTATGTTAGTATTTGCAGTTAACATACTAAAGACTTATTACACAGGAATCTGCAGGCGATAACTCTATCAGTGTGATTAAGTAATATGACTAGTCTTGTGTGAGCACTGCACAGACAGGAACTTGTATTGAGTGGGTGGTGTGTTTCACACTTGAAACAGTTAGTTTAGATGGATTGTTATTGGGCATTACCAAGTTAGATGGTAGCCCATTGTGGGTAGTGTGCGCGTGCAGGATCACGCTGGCAACACACCCACTTACCGCTATTAGGTTGGTTGTTGTTCAGCTGGGTACCACTAAGCTGGCCACTACTGGACTTGCGGTCAGCACGTACTGATTCTGCACTGGTCTCAGCTTTATGTTCTTTGTTGGATGTGGAAGGGTTTACGGAAGAAGGTGGTGTAGCTGGGACAGTTGATGAAGCTGCTGCCGCAGCTGCAGCAGCAACAGCAGCCATCAAGCCCCCTGCACTACCACTTGCTGCTGTTGCAGGCTTACCTCCACTACTACCACTGCCACCTCCACTACTGCCACCTCCAGCTAATAAACTGTTCTTTAGGCCAGCCATAGCGCCCACCACTGATGATGCTGTAGCTTTTGTTTTCTCCTCCCCGCCTGCGACACCAAATATCATTGACATATTTTTATGTGGCATTGGTGTATACCTTGTGCTTCCAGGAGGGTGGTTTGCACGTGTGCGCTTGTACATCAGCACCATTTCCTTAATGTTACATGTGCAAGATGTGCTGTCAGATCCTGATTGATGTGCTCATTAGCTGTATATATCTATCCATATCTCTGATGCCCATTCCCTCCTGGAACTCCCTCAAGGGGATGGCCACAGCAAAAGAGTCTCCATAACTGGTGAAACTTCAGTGCTGCTTCTTAGCCTTTAATTCCTCACCCTTAACAGGCCACTGGCAGAGGATAACTCTAGCGCAGTGTCTCCAGAGGCTCCTACATAATGTTCCTATTGACTATTACTAACTAAGGTGTCTACCAAATGTTTCTGCCTAATGTTCCGACCCGTCACTTCTAATCAAAAGCCAAAATGAAAAATATAAGAGACATATTTATGGATGAACTGACTTCTTAATGGTGTGATACTTATTTGATTCACAGAAAATGCTTCTAAGAGTTAAAAAACGAAACAAATTTCATGAACCCAAAATATGAATGCCCCTTTCCCTTTAATAACATAATGGTAAGTGTTCCATACTTAATGTCCCTTTGTGATTTGAAAATAATTCCTATAGTTTATGTAACTGCATCAGGATTTGTATTAAACATTTTAACACAGTTAGTCAGTAAAGAAAAATTTTCATGGCCTTAAAAACAGATTTTAAATCAGATTTGATGAAGCAACCTTCCTAATCGTTCTAATTTACCTTTGTGAGCAGCTTACTCCATTCATTTTTCAGTTAGTTTGTACATCAAATGTTAAATGAACAGTACAACTGCTGATGAATCTACTAAAATATGGCAACAAGCATACAGCTTAACCTATAGTAATCTACTTATTGGATAACCACTGTTCTATTTCATTATTGAAGACTTGATGGTTTCAGTCCTATGGTCTGTAAGAAAACTGAAAAAATCTAACAAACACAGTATAATTAACTGTTCAGAAACAGTTGACCTCAAACAATTAACATGAATAAAAAATGCAAGCCTTAAATGTTGCTGTACGAAAGTACTGTACACACTGAAAAGTATAAACCAACTGTAGCAGTAATCTATTTTCAGTCACTTTTGTACTTAAGTACATCTCATTGCTGTCATGAAAAAAATGGTGTTAATTCATCACACCAAGACATCTAGGGGATAGATGTACAGTATCCAGTTTCCTTTGAAAACTAAGTGAATGCATAATCCATCAGCAAAATTATTTACTGTTTTATCTAATGTTCTATTATCCCTTTAGATACAGCAATAACTTTCAAGGTAGTTCTCCTACTTTGATGTGAACATAAAAATGAGTGTTAATTTCATTTTCTTATAACATGATATGACATAAAGCTTATATATCTAACATTAAATTTTAAAAGTATGTGTGTACTGTATTACCTCAAATTTATTTTTTTCCTTAGAAAACTTGATTTTCATCAATTTTTCTTTCTTGGAATTATCAAGCTAAATCTAATGAAAATACTTCAGTGTAATGCCAAATGTATCCAAAATATTAGAAATTCTATTATATAAATGAAATATATAAAGAGTAAAGGGGAAGAATGGTTTGGAAATGTCTTGGGAGTAAATTTAGGGGTGGGTGAGGGGACAAGAGCTAAGGAAGGAGTAGCACTACTCCTGAAGTGGGAGTTGTGGGAGTGTGTGACAGACTGTAAGGAATTAAATTCTAGATTGATGTGGGTAAAACTGAAAATGGATGGTGAGAGATGGGTGCTTATGCACCTGGTCATGAGAAGAAAGATCTTGAGAGGCAAGTATTTTGGGAACAGCTGAGTGAGTGTGTCAGCAGTTTTGGTGCACAAGACCGGGTATTTGTGATGGGTGATTTGAATGCGATGGTGAGTAATGTGGCAGTTGAGGGTATAACCGGTGCACATGGGGGTATTCAGTGATGTGAACGGAAATGGTGAAGAGCTCGTGGATTTGTGTGCTGAAAAAAGACTGGTGATTGGGAATACCTAGTTTAAAAAGAGAGATATACACAAGTATATGTATGTGAGTAGGAGAGATGTTCAACAGGCATCATTAGATTATGGATTGATTGACAGGCATGTAAAAGAGAGACTTTTGGATGTAAATGTACTGAGAGGTGCAGCTGCTGGGATCTTTGATCACTGTCTTGTGGAGGCGAAGGTGAAGATTTATAGAGGTTTTCAAAAAAGAAGAGAGAATGTTGGGGAGAGAAGAGTAGTGAGTAAGTGAGCTTGGAAAGGAGACTTATGTGAAGAAATACCAGGAGAGATTGAGTGTAGGATGGTATAAGGTGAGAGCAAATGAAGTGAGAGGAGTGGGTGAGGAGTAGTGATGGCATGTGCAAGGGATACATGTGGCATACTAAAGGTGGGAGGAGGGCAGATTAGAAAGGGTAGTGAGTGATGGGATGAAGAAGTAAAATTGTTTGTGAAAGAGAAAAGAGAGGTGTTTGGATGATAAGTAAAGAGATGTATAAGAGAAAGTGGCAGGAAGTCAAGAGGAAGGTGCAAGGGTTGAAAAATAGAGCAAATGAGAGTTGGGGTAAGAGAGTATTATTAAACTTTAGGGAGAATAAAAAGATGTTTTGGAAGGAGGTAAACAATGGGCAAAAGAAAAGAGAACAAATAGGAACATCACTGAAGGGGGCAAAAAGGGAGGTGATAATAGGTAGTGATGGAGTGAGGAGGAAATGGAGTGAGTATTTTGAAGGACTGTTAAATGTGGAGTGGGGTGGCACCAGGAATATCCATTCCTGGTGGTGAGTGAGTATGTACATGTGTATATGTATGTGTATGTATATGTATGTATATATGTATATGTTGCTATGTATATGTATGTATTGTTCATATATGTGCATGTATGTATATATGTGTGTATATGAGTGGATGGGTCTTCCTTCGTCTGTCTCGCTGATGTGGAAAACAGCGATCAAGTATAATAATATATATATATATATATATATATATATATATATATATATATATATATATATATAT
>JAYMFT010254595.1:0-10856 GCA_038088735.1 Panulirus argus
TTATATATATATATATATATATATATATATATATATATATATATATATATATATATATATATATATATAGTTCTTGCTTCTGATATTTTGAAGGTAGGTTGATCTGCTTGTCTGCATTTCACTTCCATTTGACTTCAAAAGATTTTGCTGAAGTTGTCGCTGGATTATTGGTTTGAAGTCTACTCGCAGGTGACCCGCAGGCCACACTCACCTAACCCATCGAGACTGAAGTTTTGTTAATTCGTCAGACTCGTCACGCATTCTAAGCCCAGTGTGTGAGGGAATCTAGAGAAATTACACTCCTAACTACGTCCTGGATGATTTTGTTGAACTTGCGGAATGCTCCAGATAAAAGCATATTACAGTCATGCTAAAGGGAGTTTACTGCATATAATATACTGCAAATGGTGAAAGGAGTTGAGTTCAGTTAGTAAGGGTAGTTTAGTCCAGTTAGTGAAGAGTTTAGTCCTTTTAGTAAAGGTAGTTTAGTCCAGTTAGTAAAGGGAGTTTAGTCTTGTTAGTAAAGGTAGTTTGGTCTTGTTAGTAGAATTAGTTTAGCCCAGTTAGTAAAGGGACGTTTAGTCTTGTTAGTAAAATCAGTTTAATTTAGTAAAGGGTAGTTTAGTCCTTATAGTAAAGATAGTTTAGTTTTAGTAAAATTAATTTAATCCAGTCAGTAAAGGGGGTTTAGTCCAATTAATAAAGGAACTTTAATCCACTTAGTAAGCTAAGTATAGTCCAGCTTATAAGAAAAGAGAAGCTCTTATACAATCCGACTGTGTTTCTAGGAGATATTAACCAGTTTTTAGGGCAGTGAGAATAGTAGATAGTTCAGTCCGGAGTTCGGATGTCCAATTATTGATCGTGAACCCTCATTCTAGGTCGGAACCATCAGAGAGTGTGTGTAACAGCAGCACTGCCAGCAGCCCCAGTGGTGGGTTGTAGGAAACCCATCTCTGTATAGGATTTGTGAGGGTATAGCATATGTTCAGTGGTGATGGCGTCAGTGTGACGCATTTGACTCTCGCCCCCAGCATAGGCTGGGACATGAGCAAAGGCTTTAGGGGAAAAGAGGGAACCGTGCTGTCAGAGGGGCGAAGCGTAATGCACCGTTATGGAAGGCTGGGGTGAAGATAAGGCGATGGTGGAGGATTATGGTGGAAGCTGAGGCGAAGAAGTTGAAGGGCTATGGTGAAGATAAGGGAGTGTTGGAGGGCTGTGGCAAAGATAAGGCGGTTTTGAAGGATCGTGGCAAAGATAAGGCAGTGTTGAAGGAATGTGGCAAAGATAAGGCCGTGTTGAAGGGATGTGGTAAAGATAACGCATTGTTGGAGGATTAAAGTACAATGGTTGGCGATTTTGGAGGGCTAGCGTAAACTTAAGGCTGTGTTGGAGAACTAGGGTGAAATGTGATGCCCTGTTGGAGGGCTAGAGTGAAGAGGAGGCTGTGTTGGAGAGCTA
This sequence comes from Panulirus argus, assembly GCA_038088735.1. Taxonomy (NCBI): domain Eukaryota; kingdom Metazoa; phylum Arthropoda; class Malacostraca; order Decapoda; family Palinuridae; genus Panulirus; species Panulirus argus. The sequence goes on from JAYMFT010254595.1 coordinate 1,462, forward strand.
TAGTGAATTGTAATGCTCTGTTGGAGGACTGGAGTGGATAAGGCGATGTTGGAGAACTAGAGTGAAGTGTAATGCCCTATTGGAAGGTTGGAATGAAAATAAGGCTGTATTGGAGAACTAGAGTGAAATGTACTACCCTGTTGGAGAGCTAGTGTGAAGATAAGGTTGCGTTGGAGAACTAGGTTGAAGTGCAGTGCCCTGTTAGAGAGCAAGAGTAAACATAAGGCTGTGTTGGAGGACCACAGTGACGTGTAATGCCCCGCTGGAGGACTGACGTGAACATAAGGCTGTGTTGGAGGGAGAGGTAGAACGAAAGGTAAAGCAGTGTTGGAGGGTCAGAGTGGAGGGTAAGGCAGTGTTGGAGGGTTAAAGTTAAAGCTGGGATAGCGTTAGAGACGCACTGTGAGAGCTGGGCTTGTATTACTGGACTGTAGAACGAGGCCAGTGTTGAGGCGCAGGAGTGAGAGGCGGATCACAGATAAGTGAGAGGTCCAAGGTAGTGCTGGGCCACTGTGAGAGGTCGGTCAGTGTTGGAGAGCTAGAAATGGAGATGGGATCGTGTTGGAGATCCGTGTTAGTGATAGAGGACTGGAATATGGGCCTGGGAGAGTGACGGAGGGATGAAAGTCCGTGTGTGGGTGAGAGTCTTGAAGAGATGGAGCGAGAGCTTAGGTAATAGTGGTAGAGTTGGAGCGGCGTTGGAAAGTCTGTCGCTAGAAGTAAGGCTAGTGGTATCGGAAACTTTTTTTTTTTTTTCAAAAGTAGGGGAAGCCATGTTCGTGTTGGAAATAGAGAGAGAGAGAGAGAGAGAGAGAGAGAGAGAGAGAGAGAGAGAAGACTGTGCTGATAACGGTGAGAAGTAAGAGAGAGTCAAGTGAGGTGAAGTAGTGTTGGAGGGAAAGTGCCTGCTTTAAAAATGATGTTGTTGGAGGAGTTAGTGAGAGAGGTAGGCCAGTCACTGTTGGAGGGCTTTGCGTCCAAAACAGTGTTGGAGGGTTTGAGTGAGGATGAAGTAGTGCTGGAGGGCTGGAGAGGAAGCCAGCGGTGTTTAATTAGCCCCTTGAACACGACCCGTGTGTAAGGCCATCATAGGCAGAGGTTGTGCCGTCATGCGTCATGCTACAGGGGTTTAAATCCGTCAGACTGTAGAGGATTGTGTTCTGCGTGACGGGGACATTGTCTCGGAATAATTGCGGGGATTTATAGTCGCATTGTTGGACACACGAACGTAATTTCACCTTGTTAAGGAATGTTTATGCCAAGATGGCGCTGTTTTCATGAGAATGGACTATAGGATCGTGTCAGGTCACCAGAACGGACCCTGCTGCTGCTGGGTTTGTTAATGTCGTATGATTGTATCTCTTTTTGGTATGGTGTTGGTACCATTGAGTGTTGTGATCGTATTGCCTTGTGGTACGGTGTTGGCACCACTGTTTGGTGGAATTGTATTGCCTTGTGGTACAGTTTTGGTACCACTGTTGTGATTGTATTGCCTTGCGGTACAGTTTTGGTACCAATGTGTGATGTTGCTTTGCCTTTTGGTACAGTGTTGGCACCACTGTGTGTTGTAATTGAATTGCCTTTGTGGTGCAATGTTGGCACCGCTGTTTGTTGTGATTGTATTGCCTTGTGATTTAGTGTTGGTACCACTGTGTGATGTGATTGTATTGCCTTGTGGTACAGTATTGGTATCACTGAGTGTTGTGGTTATATCGCCTTGTGGTACATAATTGATGCCGCCACTGTTGGCACTTGTACAAAGTTGGCACCGCCGCTGTTGGGACTTGTGGTACAAGGTTGACACCGCCCATGTTGTTAGTGGTGGTATGCCGTCGGAACGCTGATGACGTCAGCCGGTCGTTATAAATGGAACACGGTGGGCGGATGATGTTATGGACTGGACGCTTATTTTACGGGTTCCAGGAGGAGGAGGAGGTGGCGGCTGCACCGGTGGTGTGTCTGTGCGTTGGTACGTGTCTCCGGGGGCGGGGGCTTGGGGGTGTAGCTCGTGGGAGGCAGGATAGAAGTGAGATGAGAGATGCTGTATGTGTGGAGGGTGATCAATGTGTGAGGCTGGAGAGCCTTGTCATTAAGGGTGATGTCAGCAGGGGTTGTGGGGTGCGGTGATGTCAGTCGGAGCCGTGGATCGTTAGGAGGGACGGTGATTCCCAGGATGTGTGGGGGTTGGTTGATGTCAGTCATGGCGGCCGTGGGGGATTGCGTGATGTCTGTGAGGTGTGTAGGCTGGGCTTACTGGTCAGTAGCTGTTGTACCGGTGGGCGATGCCTCCAGGCACTGTGGCAGGGAATAGACTCGGGTTGATAAGCTTGATGTTAGTAAGGGCAAGTGGGAAGTGGTGTTGTAAGTAAGGCCTGTGAGGCGGGTAGTGTCGGGAAGGGAAGCGGAGTAAAGTTAGTAATGAATTTCAGCACTGGCTAGTTTTTTGTAAAGGCTATCGGAAGGGGTAGGTTAAGGGCGGTGGAGAAGGGGTAGGGTTAGGAAGGACCGTAGGGTGGGGTTATGGGAGGTCTGTAATTCTGTTATGGGAGGGAGGGTGATGTTGCTGAGTGGTGTCGAGTGGGATAGTGGAAATACGAAATGGTGGGAGGGAGTTAACGTTAATATGGGTTGGGGAGTAGTACAGGTAAGGGCTATAGAAAGGGGTTAATGCTAGCAAGGGCTGCGGGGAGGGTTAATACTAACAAGGGCTGTGGGAATGGGAAAATGCTAAGAAGGGCTGGAAGGAGAGGGTGATTTTGGTTAGAGCTGTAGGGAAGGGTAGTGTTATCAAGGGCTCTGGGAGGGTGTATTACCAAGGGCCGCAGGGGAGGAGGAAGTAGTGTTAGCGAGGACAGTAGGGAGGGGGTAATGTTAGCATGGACTGTAGGGAGAGATGATATTAGCAAGAGTTGTTGGAAGCGGTACATAGCAGTACATGGGAAGGCTAGATAGCAGAAGGCCTGATGACCCATGACGAGGTCATGTGCTGGAGGATAGTAATTATCATATATTCCTAATCTGTTTAGATGGAGATAGGATAGTGAAGCAGAGTGCTCTTCCCAACCCGTGATATCAGTCGGCGGGACAACAGCCATGAAGGAACACCATGTACATATGCTAACCTGGAAACTTAATAAGAATGAATAGACAACATGCAGATCTAATCACGGCCGCCGGATACCGTGGGGAAGAACGATTTTGCTGGTAACGTGCAAAGAGAGAAGAAAATTTAAACACGTGCATTTTCTCGTTTTCAGTCTTATTAACTGTTAATTGATATCATTAAAGTATTTTTGTGACACTGTTTGAAAGGGTGTTACGATTGTCTTCAACTTGACAGTATCTGATGACAACTTATTCCATTGTTGTATAACTCGGTCTATATTTCTAGATTACTCTATCTCTCCCGAATGTGGAGAGATTATCGGGAAGTATTGGAATATTGATTGTCTTTATGAAGACTCTTTTAGAGATCTTGAGTTTAAACTCTTTTGAAGAAAGATTTGAGTCATTGTTTTCGTCGGAATGACGGAATTAGTTTGGTAGCTCGTCTCTGTATTACCTGTAACTGTTTTCTTTGTCTTTGTAAAAGTGTTGGCAAGAGCTTTGTGTTGGGGGATGGAGGGGGGATATTTCTGAGAGATTTAGAGGGGATGATGGCAGGTGGAGGAGGAGGTGTTGGGAGGGAGTGATATCAGCCAGATTAAGTGGGATGTTGTCAGCTGGGTAAGGAGGTTAGGATAGGAAGGTAGTCAGCAGTGGACGCGATGAACTGCTTGGGGAGGATGTCAGCTGGGGAAGTGGCGGGCGGACGGCGCGGGGATGACGGACGAGGGTGGGTGGGGAGACGATGTCAGCACGGATGGCCGAGTATAGGGTGGCAGACGGTGTCAGCAGGGGTTAGCGGCAGGGTGGGAGTCAGTTTGTCAGCTCCCAAGGCTAACGTTTGTGCGTCAGCAGTGGCGGGGGAGTCACGATGCTGACCAGGTGAGCGTGACGAGTCCCTCTCCCCCACGATTAAATCCACTCTCCCCAGCCTGCTGCCTCCCCTCCCCTCCACCCCACCCCACCTTTCCCTCTCCACCTTTCTGCTCCTCCCCACTCTGGCCTCCTTCCTCCCCCGTCTCCCACCCGCCGCCCGGCCCCCACGGCAGTCGATGTGTTGAGCGGCCTCCGCTGTTATGTTGCAGTGTTTCCTCCCCCTTCTTCCCCAGGTCTCCCTGTGTTATCTCCCCCGCTAGGATTCCCCCCTCCCTCCCTCTCCATCACCGCCCTGCCCTCCCTCCTCCCCCTCGGAGCTGTGGCTTGGACATCAAGCTGATAATGTCTGCTGATGGAGGGCAATGTGACTAAGGAAGAGGAAAGATCCCGCCCGTTAGTGGTAATGTTGCTGATGTGAGGAGGCTCTCTGGTGGGTCCCTCTGGTGTCGGCTGGCGTGGACCTGGACGGTTAGGACGGAGGCGTGGGAAAGAGAGGCGGTATGAAAGGTAGGGAAAGACATAGGTGGAGGATGAGGGAAGAACGTGGGAGTTTAGGGCCGGAGGGGAAGACGTGATGAAGCCCGTCTTCACTAGGCAAGTGATGGCGGCAGAGGCGGCACGGCGCGGCGGCCTATGGCGGCGGTGTTGGCGTCGTGACCCGGGTTGCGGGCGGGCGGGCGTGTGGTGTATGACGCACCTCAGGCCCAGGCCGGCCTCCCTGCTCCACACCTCACCCGCCCGGACGCCGTATATGAGCTGCATCACGGTCACGGTATACAGTCGCTCAAAAGTAGCCACACCTGGGCGTATACAGCTACACACGCCAAACATACAAACGACAGTTTGCTATTTCTTTCATAAAATATTGTTTCGGTGTATTACGAAAATGATAGTTGTATTCTTGAGCTGTGTATTGTTTCACGAAGAGGGAGAGCGAGAGAGAGAGAGAGAGAGAGAGAGAGAGAGAGAGAGAGAGAGAGAGAGAGAGAGAGAGTCATATGGGAGATTGAGACAACATAAACAAGGAAGCAAGAACCGCAATGAAGCTCCTAAATAATGAAAAAAAGCTGTGGAAGAAGCCATTCGACACATTCCTGGTGCCCGTGTGTCGGTCTTCCTCATGTTTCTCAGATGTCGACATCTTCGGTTTCTCGATGCATGAGGTCTTCAGGTCACCATATGAGCGGTGTGGACACCCGCAGGGCGGAGCCATCGCCCACATAAGGGCAGAGGCGCCTTGTGACATTCCTGTGTCGATGTTTAGGAACACCAGAGAGATGGAAGATCCATCATGCTTTCATCCCTCGCCACAGTTTCTGCGTCTCCCGTTGGGTCGCATATGACGAAGGAGCTCGTCAACATACGCGTCGGATCCAGTCACTCACTTTCTACCACCATTATCATTATCGTCACTCAAGGTCCTCTGTCACACAGACGGCCCTCTGCCGCCCACCGGTGAGGCTGTGGCTGTTGATACTCGAGCGTGTGCCTCTCCTGCTGCGACTTCTGCAGTAGCGAGATCATCGCAAGAGTAGCGCGGAACACACAAAGAAAGGGAAAGTAATGTAGAAGGAGAAGGAAAAAATTGGGAGTAATATAAAGCAAAGACTCTTTGAGAACGACAAAATCTGAATGATATTTTTTCCATCCGACGGTAATTAATACCACCGTGCTTGAGGGACTAATTAATTCACAGTCGCCTCATTAACATCTTGCCTGGCTCTGTTCGCCAGGGCGGGAGGTAATCTGTACTGGGCACAAGTAACTGACAGGTTGACGGAGAGAAATATCAACTATGATAAAGATATGGATATGATACTGCTAAATGGCGAGGTCGTTTGACTGGCCTTGAAGGCTGGTGATGCCGCAACATTCTACACGTGGGTTTTACTGGGACTCGTTCCTCATTGCTCCTGTGTTGCGGGTCAAGCTATGAAAGTCTGGCAGGATTTTTGTTTTTCATATTAGCCGACATACCACAGGCAAAACAATCCCACAATCGAAGCCATGCTGGGCGGAAAGATGAAATAAGCTTACACAGATCAACCAGACACTGAGTTCTTGTACAGGAGGGACTCGACCCGGGAGCTGCTGATGCAACCAAACATTCCTTCGTTGGACAGCTTTGTCGAGGCGCTGCAACAGAGAACCGGCCGCTCACTCGTCCCAGAGTTTCTTGGATCAGCCGGGAACCGAAGTCCGCTGAAGGAAGTCAAAGGGCCTTCTTCCGTCACGCACCCAGCGTCACTGATCGAGAAGGTACTGTGACTCAAGGTCCTCGTGTCTGGTTCTCCTCCTCTCCTCCCCGAAGTCTGAAGCGCCATTCCTGGAACACACTCAAGCAGTTCTTGAGGGAATGGTAAGGTTCGAGTTCCCCAGGAGAGAGAGACGTGGGCCTCCGAAAGGGGCCACACTGGGACGTCACCAGATTCAGAATGTGTCTATCGGCTGAGCATAGTTGTCTGAAAATTATCTAGGCTTCCGAGGACGCGGCCTTCCCTTCAGGGAGTCGATAGGTGGGTCCTTCTAAGTGCAATAGAACCGATCAGTAACTGAATAAGATATGAGTCTAGATTTAGAATACGACCTTCCATTATATGTTTACGTGAATACCTGCACTGAATTTCCACATACACAATCCCATACACACGGAGGCCATCATGATCTTGCCGGGCGGGAGATGCATTCGGAACTTCTTACTGGGCGGGTTGGAGAAGTCCTGCACTTCCACTGTCGCAGTGTGACACACGGCAGTGGATGATGTGTAATGGAGAAAAAGAGGAGGATAACATTAAGCTCTCTATCGAGCACACAACAGGGAACAAGTGTGATGTGACCTGGTACCAGGTGTTACCTGCCCGTATAACAGGTATCACCTGCCCTGGTAACAGGCGTGACGTGACCTGGTAACACAGGTGTGACGCGACCTGGTGACAGACGAAGACAAATCTCCCCCAAAGCTAACTGTATTAGGTTTACGAATATTTCTATAAACCAAACCACCCCAATAAATGTCAAAATGAAATGAATCTAGTCTTGCAATACACACACAACACTCTTTTGAAGTGGGAGAAACACGAAGTACTGCTACATCAAGGGCCGCTTATCCCCGAAGGAATGTGCATATGTGTCTGGACTTCCATTAGATGAGTACTTACGTGAAGTTCAGACTTAACGTTTATCAAGTTACGTGATCTGCAAAACGTAAGATGCTTCTTCGTCCAGAACGTTTAGATACGTTATTACCAACGCCTCCAGGTCAAACTTCCACACGTTCGCGGAAGAGTCTAGGGAAGAGTCTAGGAGAGACGATGTCGCCTCAATCGTTCTTTACCTGCACGTACCTACACGTACTTGGTGCCGATAAGAGCAAAAAGAAGTAACACTGATAGCCGATAAGATGATAAGAGACGTAATGAAAAGATGGAGCGAGTCTGAACGCATCAATTCCCAGCGAACGGAATTGGATCAGTCAAGTACATTTGGTCGAAAGGTGGAGGACATCCTAGCCTATCTGCGTGCAAAGTAACCACCTCACTGTGCCTTAGGCCTCACCAGCACAACACTGCCACTGATCTAGCCTCATCGTATGAAATCCCTCAATGGGAGACTCTCGGAGTGTAGTGAGAACGCTTTGCCTTCGTTATAACTTTCCACACCCTCATGCGAATTTCATGTCATCTCCCGTAGCACCTTCGTGAGAGCTCCTAATTAAAAGGAAATCACGTCCAGTTCTCTATCTCTAACCTCAGCCTCAAAACACTGACGCATTCCCTTCATCGATGTTGCTTTTGGGTACACTCCATCCTTCCAGTGGCTCCAGGGAGATCACCTCCTCCAGAAGGCAGCAACAGCAGCCGCAGTAGACGCCTATATGGCTCAGGAGAGAGGAACGGTGTCCACACACCGATAACCTCTTCCAAACCCACTTCGAGTATTACACCACCTGCCTGCCCTCACTGAAATGGCGCCCTGAAGGAATAACAGATTAGTGACTTTCTTTTGGAACTGGTATTTTCGATTCTGTGTTAACTATTCGCCTTTTCTGACTTACGATAAGCTTAAGACACATTTCCAATGACATAAATAATGTAGGATGAAACTTACACAACACCGAAAGAAAAAATAAGAAATTGCATCTCTAGAAAAGGAATGAATTCGAAACCCTTAAATGATTCTGGAAAACAAAGTAAACTGAAAAAATAAAAATAGCTCAAGAGATTCGACAAATGACTTCAAGAAGGAAAGGCGGCGAGTGACTGGAAACTCGTGAATGTATAACCAATCAAAAAAATCGCTAAAATAAATATTGGATATGCATCCAAAAGCATCAACTTACCAGCCTCAAATATGTTCTTGGTAAAGAAAAAAAAGAAATCGAGAAAATAATCGGGAATAGAACTGTCATACTCTGAAATTATGATAAACGAATAAGCCAAACTGAACATGGGGTTCGTTATACAACATCACGTTTAACGAATTCCATGGGGTTCTTTAGTCCTACATATAATGATAACTGGGATTAAATGCAATACCCACAGATATTCTGTAATCTTTGGTCTTCCCAAAAGGTTTTGATGAAATTCCACATGAAATTACAGTTAGGCAGAATTAAATCCAACAGCGCAGGGAAATCCAATTTGTGAGTGGAAAGTGGACTGGCTGCCTGTCGACAGAAATCAGGGAGTGGCTCTTTTAACAGGGATGCATCAAACTGGTTTCGTGTGACGAGTGGAGCAGTCAGTCTTGGGTCTCATACCCACTTTTCTTTTTAAGATTTACGTCAATCGTCTCGAAACATATTTTCAAAAATTTTCTACGACACGAGAGTAAGGTAATAAAGCCCCCCAAACTATGAAAGATCTTTCGGATGACTCAAACAAGTGTAGGCTAATAGATGCAGCGGCCAGAGACATGGCCAATGGACTCCAGTGGCCAGAGACATGGCCAATGGACTCGAGTGGCCAGAGACATGGCCAATTGACTCCAGCGTAAACAGTTGAAAGAGAAATGTGTTTTTGGTGGTGAAATCTTCTAAAAAAAGAATGTAAAATGTTCCTTAAATCATAACAGCGTTAGAAATATATGAAGAAAACCGCCCTTGGAATGGTGACAGACCACTAATGCTTTAATATATACAAAGCAATGACTGACTTGGTGCACACAATGAAAAACAAACAGAATAGTACACGACATGGCTGGAAAAGTAAACTATGGAACGAAACAAACAAATGGTTAATTTTTTTCTTTTTTTACAAAGCTCTAGTCAGACCTTGTTTACAATACGCTGTTTCAATTCTGGTCATTTTACATTTATCAAAAACTGATGCATTCACGGGGGTAGGTTAAGGGCGGTGGAGAAGGGGTAGGGTTAGGAAGGACCGTAGGGTGGGGTTATGGGAGGTCTGTAATTC
>JAYMFT010254606.1:0-24501 GCA_038088735.1 Panulirus argus
GGGGGGATGGGTTTTTCTTCGTCTGTTTCCTAGCGCTACCTCGCTGACGCGGGAAACAGCGATCAAGTATAATATAAATAAAATAATAATAATAAACCTGTAATATAAGGGAGGCCCAGGAAGATTTATTTTTTACTCTTCATGTTCCTGAGTTTTATTTGTAAGTTGGTGAGTGTGTTTGTGGACATAATACCAGCAGCCCACATGTTTGTAAGGCAGAAGAAACAATCAGCCTGGATCAGGGACAGGAACTTGGCAATTTGTGTAGTGCAGGCTCACTGCATTGCTGTCTCTAATTCTTCTGATACCCAGAAAATGTTACCTCTTTTATTATTAGTTGCTTGCCTCCAACTACCTGTATGTGTTGAAATGATACGTTAGCTGACAGATTTGTTAATCTGTTATTTTAACAGATTGTTGTACTTGACACGTCTTGTTTCTTTAGAGGTCTCTCAACCCAATAGTCACAATGCCATGGATGTGATTCTGTGTGACAGGCCACTGTGCCCAGAGGGTGTATCTAGGTTACCTGGTAAAGTCTTGAGGGGCCTTCTACTCCCATGTCCTGAGATGAGCCAGGCTGTTAACTAACAGGTTCACTGTGCCCATAGGTTCTGTCTAGCTCACAGGTCACAGCACCCAAGGGGTCTCTTTGCCTGATAGGTTATAGTGCTAAAGAGATCTGCCTGAAAGCTTGTGGAGACTCTCCCTAACTGGTCATAGTGCCTTAGGAGCAACCTAACAGGTTGCAGTACTCAAGAGGCATAATTTCCTGACAGATTACTGTAATGTAGATGACATACTGGGTAGAAAGACATGTAGGGCAGTGTGACTTGCCAGACATAGATACTTGTAGTTTGGTTGTCATGGTATTCATAGCTATTTTATGTAGCTTGACACATTACACTTTGGATAGTTTTAGGCCATGAATTGAAAGTCTGTGGTTAGTGACTGTTGGTACAAGTAACCTTTATTGTTTTTATGGGTTCCTTTACTTTTTATTGTTGTAAATATCTAATGTCTTCTGTGTCTTCTGCTCTAGTACGTAATAATTTTAGAGTGTGGATTTTGATCCAATGAGTGTTATCAGAAGTAGCTTTAGACGTAACCAGTATCTTTTATTTTCTAATAATTATTGTAGCCATTCAACAGTATTATCTTTGCCAGTTTTCTAATTCTGCAGTCTTGCCAACTGAATAGATAAGGTTAATACTCAGAAACGTTTGAGTCTGAAAATGATAAATTCTTTGACAGTCCCGTCATTGGTAGGTTCTCTCTATTTTGAAGTTTGGTAACATTAAAGATACTTCCATCTGTACAGAGGCAGTGCCTGTTTGGTTAAGCTAGGTGACATTAAGGGCTTCTAGCAGTTATTTCTAGGTATTTTCTATCATACTTCTGTGCTGTACTGAGTAATTTTCATTTCTTTTGTGACAATTGAATTAAAACTTTTCTACTTATTATCATGCTGGTATTAGTGGTCCATCAGAAAGCTTTATTTGTATCTGCCTTTAAGGTCTATAAGTAAAAAATGTTCATACTTATTCTGTAATCATTTGCAAATGATTAATTGGTGTTATTCTTATTTTTCATTTTTGTCAAACGGTAGAATGAGCAACAACAGAGGTTTGAGCATTTTAGAAATGGCTAAACAACTGGGCCACTTGTTTTTGCTTGGTGTATGACATCATAGTGAGATCCATAGTTGAAGTAGCTGTACATAGAATTTGCCTTTTGCCTTTTTATCTGTTATTTAATTTAAGCATGATGTGTGGTACAACCTGCTTCACAAGGTCTACACAGTCTGTTGACCACATTAGCATTTTGCTTTCTTGATAGCACATTTAGAAGTTTCTCATGGGTAATAGGTATGATCTTTCAGCTTTGAAATCACTGTTGCCCTGGGATTTGTGAATAATTTTATGAAACCCTTAGAAATTATTTTTTTGCTGTAATCCTCCATTTGTAGCAGCCAGTGTTCTCAGTAACAGCAGACATGTTGGAAAGAAAAGGTGTCTCAAATGATGATAAACCTGCTTCTGGAAGGAAGACATTGTAAGAGTTAGAAAAAAAAAAAAACAAGAAGTTATAGGCATCAGCAGTGCAGCTGTTGCTGGAAAGCAAATGTCATCTAGTCCTCATGTTGCCAATGGTCACACAGTTTGGAATGTACAAAGTGAATCTGGAAGCTGACTCCCATATATGAGTGAATGAGCTAATAGCTGACCATGTTATCCATGATAGATGACATACATCCACTGTATCATGCATATCATAAGTTCTGTGATTTCCATCATAATACTTGTTACTTTCACAGTTTTAAGCTAATATTCCAAAGGATTTGGTATACTTCAAAAAACACTCAGAAAATAAGAAAGTAGTATTTGGAAATTCATCATGCACAGCAGTGGAGTTATGTGCTGCATGGCAGCCAAATTAAGTCCAGCAAGCTGTGGCTGTCAGTCACTTCATTTAAACTTGTATGCACCAGTTGTAGGTGCTGTGAATGTTGCAGGATGAGGTGGCTCATATTAATGAAAAGAGCTTTCATAGTGAACCTCTCTCTTTGATAAGAACGGTTTTTATGAATTATATTTTTGGGTTACAGATGAAAATGTAATTAGATTTGGCTGTCAGGGTTTGTTTGGACTGGATGGGACTTTCTCTGGTTTCTATCCAATTTTTTGTAAAAAATAAAAAATGATTTTCAGAAGGTGTGCTTTCAGGACAGTTTATTATAGGAATTCTCTTGATTAAGAGCCTTTCAGATGGGCTTATTTTCATGATTTTGATGACTTGTATTAGTTATACGTGAAAATTAAGATGGCAAAAGCATATATTTTGACTAAAAGTTACTAGATTTAGAAGCATTGAATTTACTGAGAGAATGACTACAGTGTACTTTTAGGTTAGTAGATGTAAACAGAAAGCAAGACTAGTCCTCATCCCTTCCCCTCAGCAAATGATATACCATTTGCATAATAGATGTTCCTTGATGTAGTAAACTGGTGGAGTTAGTGCCCCATTAGCATAAAGAAAGTCAGTATTTAGTGCTCCAGATATCTGGTTGTGTTTGTATGTTTTTCTTTACATAAATATTTTTAGTTTTATTATATTAAACCCATGATAAATTTTCTTGAGAGCCCTGGTATTACCCAATACCTCTTTCTAAAGGCTCCTGCAACCCAAGGCTGCACTACTTCCAGTAGCAGGGAAAGTGGTCTCCTTTGGAGTGAAAAGTTCTTTAACAAGACTGTACATTTCAAGATAAACACCTTGTAGGCATTATTTTTCCAACACACCCATGCTCCTGCACATACAGCTTCCTAATATGTGAATGTAGAAATTGTAATATTGCAATGAACACATTTTTTTAGGAATGTGAGATATAAGCAAGCAGTGCATAGAGGTGAAAATGTTCTTGGAAGTGGCAGACATGTTGCACCTGGCCCATTATTGATGATAACCTTGGACTTTTTTTTTTTTTTTTTTTTCCTGGACTGCAGTTTCCTGGTCTTAGAAACGTAGTAACTTACAAAAGCTGTTTACATTTTTTTGGTTTATAAGTATATTTATGAGTTTCTGAGGAGAGGAGATATTGATTATTAATGATTCCTAAAAGTTGTTATACTTTACATTCCATTTGTTTGTTCACAGTAGAAATTACTTTGAGTGTAGAATAAACTGGTAGCATATTGTCTCTGTTTTCAAGGGAGACTTCAGTCTGCAGATTTTTTATGTTCTTACTAATATTTGTTACATTTTGACAGCATTCAAATTATTACGTAAAGCAGTTTAAGTTCATGATTAGATAAGTGATGTTTAGAAAAAGTAAGGAATTCAGAATGAAGAATACCATCATATGAGTACATTACAATAACAGTATGACAGGGTGAAAAACTCATGCAGTATTCAAACCTTTCATGTTACTTGCTGTTTGTCATAAAGGGTCATTGAGATGCTTTTTTGTTTTTGTTAGAAAGAAAATCCACACCATAGTGACTCAACAGCAATGAAGTACCACCACCATTAATGGAGTAACAATAGTATTAAGAGTTACATCAGTATACCATTGTCGCCACCAGAACAACAGTCACTACAAAATACCATCACTGCCACTACAAGTACAGCTTCAATAAAAGTTCACCGTATCATCAACAACAACAACAACAACTGCATCTACTACTGCTGCTGATACTACTACTACTAATGTTGTAACAACAGCTACTAATACTTCTGCTACTACTACTACTACTACTAAAACAACTGCAACTACTAATTTACTACTACTACTATAATAACAGCAACCACTAATTTAGGACTTCTACTATTACTGCTACTATAATAACAACTATTACTGATACCTCTGGTACTACTACTACTGCTATCACTACTACTACTGCCATTTCCAGTACTACATCTGCTTTTACTTCTGCTGTTTCTACTACTGCCATTACTGGTACTACTACTACTGCTAGTGCCATAACTACTACCACCACTACTACTACTACGACCTCATCCACTACTGTCACCATTATTGCTACTACAACTACTTTTACTTCCACTACAATTACCACTGCCGGTACCATTACTACTGCTATTTCTATTTCTTCTATTTCTGCTACTACTACTACTACTACTACTACTACTACTACTACTACTACTACTACCATTTTTTACTACTTCTGCTACTACTACTATACAGGGCTCTTCTATTTTCCCATATCCTCTCCTCCTCTTAAGTCATCAATATTTTTGTTCTCTTCTCATCTTCATTCTTAGTTTTATCGTCGTCACCAACCCATCTTAATTAATGTTAATTGAACTTAATAGAACTCAAGGCTGCTGGCTGATGAACTGTATTCATACAGTATAGTGGCGCATGTACCTCATGCACACCAAGTTAGAGGGAGTGATGTGTTTTAGAATCTTATCTTTCTATTGGAATGTTAAACTCAGATAATGGGAAAATGGAAATCATTTTATTATATCACATAGTAAAGATTGCAGCCTCTGCATTAACCAGAAGCTAAGGAACTGGGATCATCGATTAGATTATGGAGACCTAGTATAAAAGATCTGGAACTTAAGGTGTTTGGTACAACTACCTTGGTTTTTAATTGGCATACCACAATGGGACAGGATGATAATGACTTGCTCTCCCAGTGATGCAGGAATGGTTACTCATCTAGGAATGTGTAGGCATTTCAGAATTTCACTATGCTGATGAATATGCTGAACTTAGCTGAAAATGGAATGATGATAATGTGATGGTCAGGGACCAAGATTTGTCATCTTAAGACTATTAAGAGGCTTAGAAATGTAAAATAGTAGATCTCATTGTGGGATTATCAGTTATCCATATTGCTTAACATATTGTGTAGTTGAGGAGGAGTGTAAGATGAAGGTAAACGTTAGCTGGCTGGCTAGTTGATTTTCAGCTTGATACAGCGAGGCATCATTATTAACTAATTTGTGAATTGATGCAGTGGGACATTATTGATTATCAGTTGGTGACCCTTGATGTAGTGAGGCATCCATGTTGACTGATTCGTAGATTGATGCAGTGGGACATCATTCACCATCAGTAAGGGAATGTTGTTGCATTGAGACACCATTGACTGTTAGATTGGGACTGTTGTTTCACTGATTCATCACTGACCATTGAATGGGGCCTTAAAGCAGTGGGGAATTATTGACCATTAATTGGGGACTGTTGAGCAGTGAGGTTTCACTGATCATATAATGGGGACTCAGTGCATTGAGGCATCCTTTACTATTGAATGGGGACTCTTTGATGCAGTGAGACATCATTGACTATTGAATGGTGACTCTTGATATAGTATGGCATCATTGACCATTGAATGGGGAGTGTTGACACAGCTTTGGCATTTTTAACATTGGGTTCATTTTCATATAGCAGAGGTTATTACATTTACTGAAGGGAATGACTTGGACAAACTACAAGCTTGTGTACAACTGTTTGGCTCCTCTTCAGCATCAAGTGGCCATGATCAGTGGTGCTTTGTTGGCCGAGGGATGCCAAGCCCTCACTCAGCCAGTTGGCTTGACCTTTGCTTTAAGACTAAACGACAGGGTCACCCAGTCTGAGTGCCTGGGTCTTCACTGATCCTGTAAACTTTATTTGTTTTCTTTCTGGTCATCTAAAGGTTATCATTTTAGTACTTTGGTTCCATATTGCAATTGTTTTTATCATTTTCTGAATATTAGAATGAGGCTTTACACCAGCTACAGGTCTGTATTAGAAGTGCTTGTTAATGGTGGTGAGGATGTTTGTTTGATGATGATGGTGGTGTTGGTGGTTTGGTAAAGTTAGAGGTGTGTTGTGTTGATGGTGGTGATGTATGTTTGGTGATGGTGGTAATGGAGGTGTTTGTTTGGTGTTGTTGGTGATGGAAATTTTTTGGCAATAGTGGTGTTGTTGGTGATGGAAATTTTTTGGCAATAGTGGTGGTGATGGAGATGTTTGTATGGTAATGGTAGAGGTGTTCAGTGCAGTGGCAGTGATAGAGATGTTTATTTGGTGATGGTAGAGGTGTTTAGTGGTGGTTTTGGTGGGATATTTGTTTGATAAGGGTGAAGATGTTTGATGTGTTAGTTGATTTAGAGATGTTTGTGAGGTGATTGTAGAGGTGTTTGGTGGTGATGGTGCCTGGATGTTTATTTGATGTTGGTAGAGGTGTTTGGTATGGTGATGGTGTTGAATATTAGTCTGGTGGTAGTAGGGTTGTTTGTTGAGGTGATGGTAGTGATAGAGATGTTTAGTTGGTAGTGGAGTTGTGTGGTGTTAGTGTTGGTGGTATTTGGTAATGACGTTGATAAAGATGTTTGAATGTTGATGATTGTTGTGATAGTTGTTTGGTGGTGATGTTAGCCAAGTTTGCCAGGCAGGTTTGGGGATGGTGTTACTGATGGTGTTCTCCTCTTGCTGCTTCTGATTCATCATGTTTTCTTTCATTTTCCACCTCCCTTTGCTGCTGTTCCTTCTTATACCTTGCTGATGGTTGATGTGGATCAATCTGATGTTTGTCTGTTGGATGTATTCAAGGAAGGCTGAATCTCATGTGAGGCAATTTAGGGCAATGGCACTGGCAATAACTGCTCTTGTGATGATCATTGTGGCATGTTGTGTTGATATTGGTGCTAGTGGCACTCCTTTCTCAGTGAACATAATTTACTGATATATCTTTGGTTATAAATAATGGATAGAGGGCAACTAGATTGAGCAAAGTGAGCATGAACTAGTTTGGAGTTTTGTAGGTCATCTAGATTTTTTTCTCATAGAAGCAGCAGTTGGATTTTTTCAGTTACCAAAAGTTAAGCAAAACTGAGTATGGGAGTGGGAACACTTGGCCTTGGCTAGGTACATAGTGAACTCTGGAAATTAGATCTTGAATCATATTTTTGGATATGTTATGCCTTGTCATTCCTGGAATATAATTGTTTATTTCTGCTTGACATATTTAAATGCAATCACTTGTGAGGGAAAAAGAGGGAGTGTAATACGTATTTGAGAATGTGACTGAGGGGGAAGGAATCCTTATCCCCTTTGATGTTGGAATTTCTTCATTTGCATATTTTTTGTACTTTAAGAATTAATGGAATAAGGTTTGTATAGCACCCTGTGACTGCATTTACTAGTATTCTTTCATATAACTTCTTCTAGAGTATAGAATCTTGGTGTAAATCTCGGTTATCTTAATCACCTTGTATACTTGGGGAGTGAGTGGAGTTAGTGTGAATCCAAATTGTACCATGGATAGATGCAGTATTATTAGCTTTTTGCATTTCATTATTACTCATGAAAATGTTTATGTTGGAAATTTTACATATTTCTACTACCACTACTACTACTGTATCTCTGATGCCTGTTCCCCTTATGAACTCCCCCAAGGGATGGCCACAGCAAAAGAGTCTATAACTGTTGACCTCCACTGCCACTTCTTAGCCTTTAGTGCCTCACCCTTAAGAGGCCACTGGCAGCAAGCATCTCTAGTGCAGTATTTCAGAGGCTTCTACCTAATTTTCCTACAAAATGCTTCTATCTAATGTGTCTACCTAATATTCCTGTCTGATGTTACAACCTACTACTTTAATATATTTTACAAATTTTGAGAGGGTAATTTAACTTTTTAGGACAAAGTTGATTTCTGTCTTTCAGATGATTAACATCAAAACGAATCTGTGCATGTTTGCTATGGAAAATGTCTTGTTCTATAATGTTTATGAAGTATGTTTATCAAAGGATTAAGAAGAATAGCTGCTTAGTTGCTGACACTTATTAGATTAGTCCAGGTAAAGAGGTTCCAAGGCAGTAAAACCAAGACATGCCTGGTGTTTGGTAAATGTAATATTGTTGGAATGCATGGAAAAAGCTTTATCATTTACTGGTAAAGGAAAAACTAAAGCATGACTCCTGAAAAGATGTTATTTAAAGTAAGGATATAATTCTCAAGTTATGAAAGTACCTTTCTGTGGTTTGTCATATGTAATGCATGTAAACTAGGTTTTTCAAGATGATTGCCTTGAAAGAACCGAAATATCTAAATTGGACTTCAGGGTGTTGGTGTCAAGTTATCTTAGGTTGCCAAGTAAAGCTTAAATATTTTTAAGCAAAATGTCACCCAAAAGGGAAGCAGTTAAAGGTTATGGAGTGATTGTAGTGTGATATTTTAAGAGTAGTGAAGTGCAGAGGGATATAGAAAATATATTGATATGATTTTGTTTTTCTGACAAATGTATGTCATGGTTATTATGGTTCTAAAGCTTTTAGTATCAAGAGTGACAATGGTGAAGCTGCTGCTCACCCATAGCTTGGCTGATGACTGGATGCTAACATTGTGTCTAGCTTGTGACTGAAATGTAACTTTTATAACTTTTTGCTTTGCCTGTAATGATTAACCATTGCTTAGTTTGTAAGTGACAAGTAGCTTGTTGCTCAGCTTGAAATTAACACAATACTGTTCCTTAGCTTTCTAAGAGCACCTTACCTATCACTCGGTATCTGGGGAGCTTTTTTTTTTTTTTTAAGAAAGATTTTTTGGCGATTGTGCTTTTCATTCTTGTAGTTAACACCTCACAATTCACTCTGCCTCTGATTGTGCTTTTTTTAAGATTAAAGATAATATCGTAACACAAGACACAAATGCTAGTTTACTTAAACTCTTCTTTCGTTTACAAATGATTATCATTGTGCTTCTCTAAACTCGCAAGGTAATTGAAAAATTTTCATAGAGTGCTTAAGTTTATAACTTAAATAATGTCTTAGTATAAGAATTTTCACTAAAAGTGGCTGATGTGAAAGTTGAGAAAACATCCCGTATTATAAAACCATGGGATAACATTATTGTTCAGACTTTCATACATATATCTTACTGAAATGCTTAGTACACCTAATTAATCAGATCATTTGTCTTTCCCATTTGTTATTTCACTGATGCACTATTATCTAAGACACAGGTTTAACTAAAGTTCTCTTTGATATTAATGAACCTCGGAATGACAATTAAATTCTCACGGTGGATGGATTGAATGTCAAAAGTGAAGCTCATATTTTCCCTAACCCTAAGTGCGCTAACATATGTAATGCCCCGTAGGTTGTAATGTCCACAAGCGGGGGGGATTCCGAGTACTCCACCCCCCTTCAGAGCCACCGGGCATCCCGACACCTTGCTTCCCCGACCTCCTATACATCCGTGAGTTGTTTTAGGCTCCACAACTACACTTAATCTTTTTAGCACTGTGTATTTCCTCTCCTGTTTGATCTTTGATTTCTTATTTATGTTTTTATATTGTTTTGTTTTGCACCATACTTTGATGTTGCATGTATATTCACTGCATGCATGATTCTGTTAAATTGTTTGCATACATACTTTCTCATTGAGTAATGTTATCCCTCGAAATGCCTTTTATCGATATAACTGAAAACAAAGGTCAGTGCAGGAGCTTTATATTACCATATTATTTGTATTTTCATTTTGGCTAAAAGGTAGTGGTTGCAGGTGCTGTATTAAGAGTAATATATGAAGGGTAATGATAGTTATAGGAACTTCTTTAAAGTTGTAACCAGAATTAAAGAAATTGAAGGTTGAGGGAGACTTCTGAAATAAAAAGCTTGTAGTACAGGTGCAGGTAAGTGTCTAGAAGACAAAGTGGATTTTGCAAGTGTGAATATTGGAAAGAGGATAAGTTTCATCTCATTATGTGAACCTTGAAACAGTGCTTGTTAAAAGCTGTGACTAGACATAACAAGTTTTGGAATGAAAAATATTTTGGTTAGAAAAAGTTCACACTATAGGTAAGAACAGAGGATACAAAACCGATTTTTCACTTTTTATGATAGCTGAATAAACTTGCAGAATTCTTTGACAGATGCCTTAGGTACTGCTGTATGGCCTTCAGTGCTTGAATATGATGGATTGTGTGGTGACAGAAAAGCATGGTTAAGATTTGGCTTGTGCTGTACTGCTTTAAGGAAGAATATTTATATGAAAATAAACTGAGCTATATACTGCTTGACTGATGTAATAGTATCATCACATAAAGCATTTTTAGATATTTTTTGCTATGCTTTTACCCATCCCATGTGGCCATGGGTACCCCCATTTCTGATGCAGTTGTGGGATATGAAGAATGAAAATTACTAATTTTGGCAAAATAACTTGTAGACGATGCAAGACACACAGTCATGAAACAGTGAAAAAACAAATATTACTCTTCCCAGCACTCTATATGTGTTATATTAGTCTATTGCACATCTACTGAGATTGCTTAGTTTTTGCTTAAGATGCATTCCAGAAACCTGAGATTGCTTAGTTTTTGCTTAAGATGCATTCCAGAAACCTTGGGTGTGAATGGAAAAGGTATAAATCGAAATTCTCCCTTAAGCGTATGGTAATGTTATGAATTAAGGATGCATTCTGTAGCATTAGTTTCTAGGCATCTTAATCTAACCAAAGTAAATGCTAAAGATGTGATAACTAAATAATTACAGAAAATACATGAATATGTGGATAATTACTTAAGACATAGGAATTACAGAAATCAATATACAGAGTAGATTAATGTATATGAAAATAAATTACTATATGTACATGGATACTATTCACACAAAAATAGCAGTGCGTAATGCATGTTGAGCCATGATAGGTGCAGATGAAGAGAGATTGCCAAGGCAGTGAGGCAAGACTGTCTGCCTCTTTGTGTGATACTTGGCAACTTTTATATGTGGCTGGCAAGATTTTTTAGTGTATTGAAGGAATTTCCTGTTTTTTTATTTTTATTTGGTTTATTGATGGGGTTTCCTGAGCTTTCAAGAAGGTACAAAGGTTTTTCTGAACTGCATTTATCCTTGTCTGGTATTTTCCATGACCATGCTTCTATCCATCTGGCAGTGCTGCTTGGAGTCACACATTCAGCACTCAAGTTTATGTCGGCAGAGTTAGTAGTTGACCTCCTAGTCAAGGAAGGTGGCTCAGCATGCAACCACTATCCACGAAAGACTTCATGTGTTTGTATTGCTTCACCATATCTATTTTCATGTCCAAACTGATAGTTTGATGAACTTTTGGCAGAAGTGATTGTTGAATGAGTCATATGACGATGGGTTTTGGGAAGCTATCAAAAAATATTCCAAATGAAGGTCAGACAGAACTGCTCAGTACTATTCATTGTTACTGTATGACCAATATTGATTAATTTGTGTCCATGGGATTTTGTTTTTTGACAGGTTCCTGTCACAGACAGAAGTGTTCTTTGAAGTTAGTCCTTGAATAAAAAAGTAAGGGGAACAGGAGAAGAGTGATGAGGACAAGTGTGTTAAGAGGTGTAAAAATAAAAGTGGAGAGGTGTGTGGTTTATTTAAGGGAAAGATATTAAGTTTAACCTGTTTACTTGGTTTTATAGAAACAAAGACCAGTGAACCAAACAGTGAGGTTGTAAGATGGTTTGTTGCATCATTTCAGCGCTTTGAAGTTAGGGCAGAAGTATTTCTTCTGTTGGCTGCTGTTTACAGCCCAGTAACACGGAAAATTTTGGATGGTTCCAAGTGTCACTTAAGCACTCCCATTTTAAGTGGGTCATATTTCTCTGGGTAGTTGTTGTCTACACCTTACTGCTTAGAGATTGAAAAATTTTCACTTCCTGCTGTTAAAACATGGTAGTTCAGAATTGTATTTTCAGCTACCCAACAGTACTAGCTAATGCCTTTTAACTTTCATTACTACATTATATATAATTCAGAGATTATCTTTAAAATCAAAGAATTCTGCATCAGTGCTGTTTCCATTTTATTGTTTACAATGTCATCTGTTTTGTACTTAAGTGTTTAATCTAAGATTCTATAATTGTTTTTGTCTTTTTTGTGAGCATATTTTTTTTTTCATTAATTATTTTGTTCATTTGATGTATGTTTCCATGTATACTTAGTGTTAGTTCAGCTGTAAACTGTAATAGATTTTTTTTGTGTTAGTATTTTGTTCAAATGAGGAGGGGTTTTTACATTTATCTACTTACAAATGCCTATTAGTGCATATTGTGTTTTTATATGTGATTGTAGTTACCTGTTGTCCCTCATGTAATTATACACACATGGAGAAGAGGGTAAGGGGACAAAGTCGATAAGTGACAGTTGTTTAGGTATGAATGATGATAATATTAATGGATGTGCTGAGAAGCAAACTCTGTTTATGCATGTAATCCATTAATGCATTTACATTACTACAAAATGTAATTTCTCACTTTGTAGAGAATCTTCCATGCTGAATTACTGTGCTTTATGGTAATTTTAGCATTTTGATATATTAGCATAGCTTTTTGTAGTAGGTTGTTGGAGAAATTAGCAGCCATAAAAAGATTATCAACATTTCCAACATTCCATTTTTTCTTCCTGTTCATATGAATATCATTTGATCTGTTATAAAATCCATTCATAACAACCTGCACCTACTTTTTTCTCAACAATGCCCATGGATTCTCACTCCAGAGGAGTCCATCCTTTCCCTGCCAATGATTGCAGTGCAGTTTTTAAGTTGCAGAAGCCTCTGGAGAATGGGTTTTTGCAGTTATATGATGATAATTCTCGTAATGTATCTCTTACACTTGTTTTGTCTTTCCTATACCCATGGATGGTATAGTCCTCTTATGCATCCTTTTCCAGAATTATGCCTATGATTTACCCACTTTTATTACAACTGGTATTTTTTACTTTCTCACCCCATGCTGTGAAACCTTTTTGTTCTATTAGTCTTATTTTACTACACTTATCGTACCCAACCTCTTGCTATACTTCACTTTACCAAGTGCTACCTATCCTATTGCTTTGTAGTATCTCCATACCCATAAATCACTCCTACAGTATTCCCATGCTATATTTTCCTTAATGTTCTTCCTTGCTACACCTCATCATAGATTATGTTTTCCTGGAAACCTGCACTTCATACTATACTCCAAATATATATTTTTTTTTATATTTTGATTTCCTTTTTATATTTCCAGTTTTATGTATGTCCTCCAGTTGTCAACCGATTTTGTTATCTTCCTATATAGGTTTGACTTTTTTTTTTCTCTATACTTTTATGTGGCTTGGGATCTGGGTCCAGTAGTTAACCTCCCAAAATTAGGACCATGAAAAGGTTTTAAGGAGGAGCATATAATATTTGTAAACCCATCATTGAACATGGGCTATGAGTATTGTGAAGGATGTTCTCACACTCATTTACTCATCCTGAATGGAAGGCAGTGATTCTAGGACATGAAGGCATTAGAGAACTGGACTCAGGTCTTTAGGACATTATTTTTTGTATCATTTCCATTCATAAAACTTGTCTCTTCATGAGAATGTATTTTCATTTATGCTAATTCCTTTACACATCATTTTATATTACTCATTTCTTTATATTCAACTTCTTTATCTTTCTTTTGTTCTCATTTTTATCACAGCCATACAGCGTTTCTTTTATCTTTGCTAACCATTTGTCATGGCCATCATGTTACTTGTTACTTTCTTTGCTGCAGTAGTTTACATAACCTGCATCATGTTCCCTCCCTATACTCAATGCTATTTCTTCTTTTTCCAAAAGTTTATTCTCCCATATCATCATCTCTCTATGTTAATTGCCTTCCTCTGCAGTGCGAGACACGGGATATTCTGAGGAGTCTGCGGCGTCTGGCTTCCACAACTGCTTCTATAGAAAGTGTGAGGTTATAGGCACAGTTTTTTGAAAGTCATGATTGTTAGATTTTTTTTTAGCCATTTTTATAACCAGCTTTCTGTTCATTTGGCATTTTTGCCATACTTTCCATTTTCATTTTGGTAATTTTATTACTTAAGACTTTCTAGTTAGTGCTTTACAGATTCTCTCTCATGAAATTCTCCATAATACCTAACCTGTATCAAGCTTTAGTTGTAATCATGTTCCTATTATGTAACAACCCTGAAGTGCCTCTATCCTTGTTTGTTTTTGAAATGTTGTGATGGTATTGCATTTTTGCTATTGTTATAATCATATCATTGGTTTTCCTTCTTTTAGCATTTCTCGTATTTGTTTCAGCAATTGACATACATCAGATTTATTTGCTTCAACCTTAAGAAAAGATCCTTCTGTTGGCTTTTTATGATGTGGTATCCAGCTTCTGTTTTATGTTGTAATGATGTTTCATTGTATGAATTAAGGATGTAGATTATGATGCATCTGGGAAGTAGATAGCTTTTAGCCATTGAAGCTCTGTAGTGAAAAAGTTGTTGTATGCCAAAAACCATGCAGTTTTCCCTCCTGGGCAGCATATGTATGCCACACTCACCATTTACATTGCAAGTTGGGCACTGTTTATCATACAAATACAAGCACACACACAAGCATACCCCCATCCCATGTTCAGCTGATTGAGCTTAGTACAAAATTAATGCCAAAAGTATCAGGAACTGGGTATCCTTGCATTTTTCCAGCTTGCAGGGTTAGAGATAGGGACTGCATTCCCAGTCATATGTGGTCGTAGTTATTAACACTTTTATGGCCAACATTGATGATCATTTTTACAAAGCCAAGTGAAAGAGAGGAGTATGGAGAAAGTTGGTGTATAGAAATGTTAATGAAGATTTAGTAGCTGTATGTGGAAAAAGGTTGAGGATAGTATAGCTCCTGATAAGGCCAGTGTGAAATGTGTAAAATTTGGTTTGCTGGAGGCTGTTGCTAGTTATGAGTGGTAGGATATGTGATTCTTTTCTATTTTTCAACGTAGAAGCTGACTGCAGTTATATAAGCTCTGTGATTACTTGTTTGTTTTGTGCATTGAGAGAGGTTTACATTTCTATGACCTCCTCTCTTGTGCTGTCAGTTACATGCACAACCTACAACAAAAGAGGTGATTAAGGATGCGTTTTGGAGAAAACTTTGAAGAATAATAGACATGAATGGTGAGGTAAGAGACAGAATGGAAGACTGGGCAGCAATGAGCATGAGTATTTTCCATTTACATTATAAAATGAAGAACATACACATGAAAGTAAAGGGTGTGTGAAAAGATGACCTGAAATGCTTTGAATGGCTGTGGTATAATGCTGAATTTAATACATGGACCCCCCAGGGTAGCGATGGAGAAATTTTGGATGAGGGTTGTGGAGGGTGTATTTCATTCAGATTTTCTGTTTCCTATTATTAGGTGAAAAAAGAAATACATGTAAAGGCAAAGGATATGCACAAAAAAATGTTGTAATGTAAAGAATAGTACTACAGTGTACTGTCATGACTCCTGGTGTTCCTCAGATAATGAGCTGTGTAAGCCTTTGGTGTTTAAGGGTTACATGACGTGGAATAATGCCTTATTAGTTATTAGCCAAGGAATGAGTAAGAATATTGGTTGAAAGAATGTCAATGATAAAAAGAAAGAAGAGGGAAGGAGATAGAATTTAATCTTCAGGAACAGCACCACTGTTTGTTTAGGAAAGGGGTGTCATTTTCTGTTGTATTTGAAACAGTACATTGTTTGATAAAATGGAAAAAATTTCAGAGCAAGGAGCCATGCAGAAAAATGAAAGTCTAAAAATCAGATACTTAAGTCAGCTCATATAAAAAGCATCTGAAGTATAAAGGGAAATGAAAGTTCCTTAAGTCCCCAAGAAGGGACCAAATATAAAGGATGTCTTGTAGTTTCTGTTGTTTGAGAGAACATATTTCAGGTTATAGCTTTCTGTAAAGTATAGGTGATAGTTTGTATGTGCAGTGAAATCCTTAGAATACAGAAGTCAATATTCTAATTTGTTTTTGGCATATTAACCTAAAATTAAAAAATTTAGATTTTGCATGCTTCATAGATCTAAATGTTTCCAAACCAATGCCATGTCACTGTTGCTAACATTACCTAATTTTCTTGTCTGTATACTGCAAACATACTTATGGTAGTGTACTGTTCCCGCTCGTATAAGCCAGTATCTTCTTGAAACTATAAACTATATTTTAAGTTTGCAAAAGCATTACAAGCATAGCTCTCTATCTACTGTCACTTGCATATGTAGAAATCCTGTTTGTGTGGTGTGACTCAAATGAACATAGCATTTGATTTGGGGAATGCAGATGACTGGCAAATGACTAGATATATGGCATCTTGATATCCTGGTTTTACAGTGGATACAGAGTCAGTTTTCTCGATATGCGTGTATTGATCATAACTCTTGCAGTGTGTATGCTTTTGGTGTAGAGTGCAATAATATACTTTTAACCCATCTGCATCTGAGACTGATGAATCATAATGTACCACTCTTAATATTATCACCCTTTTTTGTCTGTTGTATAGCATGGTAAATGAATAGGGATTGCTTTGTTTGTTGTCATTATCTTTCACCTGTCCATTGTCAGGAGCTGCACCTTGGTTTTGTTAAGAATGCATTTGACCTGACTCTTCTGGGTCAGTTCAATTGCATCAATATGTATGGTTTATGCTGTCATTTTCTGGAATACAAAGAACTTAACAACATAGGGTAAAAGAGTTCTGAAGGGAGAGAAATGGGGGAAGAGAGCATGGAATGGTGTATACAAGGGAGGCATGTAAAGACAGTGATAAATGGAGACTTTTACCATAGCCACACCCTTGATGGGAGTTCCCAGAGGGAATGGGCATCAGAGGTATAGACAAAAGATGCATAACCTTAGTTTGGATTTTGCCTGAGTTATTATGAAAAAGATTAACTTGAAAACTTACCTTAGCTTATAACTTTAGGAAAATTGTGCCTTTCGTTATGGAACTTTTTGAAAATATGTTTACATCCATCTGCTTAACTGTTGAACATACAATGCAGCAATATTTAGTTTAACTTCTCATTTGTAGTTTATTCATCTTCATGATTAGTTTTCTGTCTCTTGTTGCAATAAAGAAGTGGAGGTAGAGATGGAAGGATGTAGTAAAAGAGACTTGGAGATATCAGGGCCTAAACATTCAGGAGGGTGAGAGGCATGCATGGGATAGAACAGACTAGAGCAATGATGTGTACTGGTGGGAAGTGTGGTAACAGTAGTCTGAATCAGGTCATATGAAACAGTCAGGGAAAACCAGAGAATGGTCTCTTCTAGACAGCTAGAGATTGAATGATAGCAAATGGGGCTATTTCATTTGTTTGTGGTGCTACCTCGGTAAAACATGAAATGGAAAATGAATATGAAATTTTTGTATTATTGTTGTTGCTGTTACTATTTTTAATATCATTAATATTGTATTTTTAAAAGTTATTATTTTGGAACTCAAAACTCTACCCATTCTTTATTAATTTGGAGAACTGTGCAATAAGTATGACCTAAGGGCATATAAGAATATATTTTTGCTTGCTGTATGCATATGTCTTTACTGAAAAATAAGAATTACCATTTTACACTGAAACAGGAAGACTGAGGATGCTGTGGATTAGGATAGATTAATGCTTAAAATTGTTAATTGTTTTACTTTGGAGTGATTAAATATGTTGTCTTTAATGAGCCTTCCATGAAATGCTCTGGAAGGGGAAGTTGATACATATCCTTGTATGAAGTATCTTCAGTTACTTACCATTATTTTTTAGAATGAATACTGATTTACAGTGTTAAATGATTAAAGATCATAAACAAAGCCGTAAGTAAGGAAATGCATCCAGATTTAAAAGGAATCATAATACTGAACCCACATGTGAGTGATGCATTCATTTGCAGAATAGTTTTGTCACATCACATGTGGATGTATTTGTGTAGTACAAAAAATTCTTGGTGCATTTGTAAATTTCATTGATTATACATTTTGGGTACTCCTTTCATTTATCCTGAATTCCAAGGATGTGGTGCCTGACTTTACAGAGGTTTCCTCTGCTATATGATTTTTGTAGAATTCTGTAAAATATGCAAGTGTTTCATTTTTACCCCACAAAATATTTTGGTTACCAAATTGTATTCTGTTCAGATTTCTGAGAAATTACTAATCTGAAATACCTCTACCTTCAAATCATATGTATTTTTGTGGTTGAAGTGTATTTAATCTTCTTTAGAATATCTTATACATTTTTTTATGGTGAAAATTAAGGTCTGTGTAAAACCATTTTGTATTTGATGACTGTTAACATCTTAAAAGCCTCATATCATCGTATGGGATTGTAGCTCCAAATTTTTTTTTCGATAGAAGATGCTTCATAGAGGAAAAGTTGCTTTATTTAGCATGCTATTTTCATTGTAAATAATTATTCCCACCCTCACTCTTGAAAGATGACCATGGTTTGTACTTGACAAATTATAGTATATTGTTCTTATGTATAGTACAGGGTTGGCCATAGGACTGTCTTATCATTAAAACTGTTTTTGTATGGCAGGTGTATTACTCCACCACAGAGCTGCATGACCCTGAGGACTTATCAGACATGGATGCTGAGCTCATCGCAGACCACAGTGACGTGGTCATGGAGGATCTCAATGGCCAGCCACCAAACAATACAGCCAAGGTATATTATATAGAATGTCTTGATAAGAATGTCTGAAAAATGTTGTGTATAGGTTGCATGGCATTTGACAAAATTCATCATCAGCATATGAAGGCCTTATCAGGGGTTAAGGTGTCCTAGTTCTTTTCCAGTCCACAGGGTAAGGGATTACAGTTTTGCATAATTGTTTCACCTCTTAATCTTCTTTTTTATAATCTAAATAGATTTGTTTAATCTATTCTCATAGGATTTGTTTTTCAGTCTGGGATTCATCTTTCTAGCTTAATGTTGTACTCTCTCCATTCTCTCTCTCTCTCTCTCTCTCTATCTCTCTCTTTTTTAGATAGGGTGACCAAACCTGAACACAATGTTCAAGATGTAGGTGAACCAATAAATTGTAAAGAGTAAAGATGATTTCCCTGGACTTAAGTTTGGAGGCCCCCTACCTATGAATCCAAGAATTTTGTTCACTCTCTTCACTGCTTCTGTGCACTGCTCACTTGGTCTTAGTCATTGATTGTAGATATTATGCCCATCTTTTTCCACATTTACCTTCTGCAGTTCTACAGAATTCATACTGTAGCATGCCTTTTTGTTTTACTTCTGACTTGTAAAACTTTGCACTTATGGATATTGAAATTCATTTGCCACTTATGAGCCCATTCCATCAGTTTGTCTATGTCATTTTGAATCTGAAGATGCTCCATTTCATTTGTAGATTTATTTCCCAGCTTTATATCATCAGTGAATTTTGATATCTTGCAGTGCAGCCGATTATCAGTACAATTATTGAATGTGAGAAAGAGAGCCAGTCCCAAGACTGATCCTTGTAACACTCCACTTGCAGCGTCTAACCAGTCTAAGGCTTGATTATTAATGATGACTCTGTTTATCGGTCAGAGAATTTCCCATATACTGAAATACCAACACATCAGTGCCCTGCGACTTAATTTTTTATATTAACCTTTGATGGAGAGCCGTATTAAAGTCTTTGAAAATCTAGGTAGATAACATCAGTTGCTTTACTTTTGTCTTACATGTTGATTATATCTTTAGAGAAATCAAGTACATTTGTCAGACATGAGCGATTTAATAAAAAATCATGCTAAGAATCGTTTATTAATTGATAGTCTGTAAATGGTTTATAATTCTATCTCAAATGATGGTTTCCATAAGTTTTCCAACTACAGACATTAAGCTAATAGGACAGTAATTTTCAGGCATTGACATATTACCTTATTTGAATATTGGTGTTACATTGGGAAACTTCCATTCATCTGGAACTTTTCCCATGGCAATTGACGTATTGCATGGGCAGTCAAGAGCTTAACTGTCAAATTTTTTGCCTCATTAATTGTTCTGGGATAAAACTTATCAGGGTGTGCTGTTTTATTTATTTTTATACTGTTTATTGCTGAAAGCATGTTTTTGGCTTTTATGTCAATTTGTTGAATGATGTTCCCCTCTCTTATTAATGAAACTGGATTTAGGACATTGGTTGTGTCATTTATCTTAAACACAGATGCAGAAAAGTGTTGAAAAGAGTTAGTTTAGTGTATGGTTTAAAGAGTAGCATCTGTAGTTAATGTTAAATTATAGTTTTCTTATTGAATGGCTTAGAGAGTAAAGTCTTTAGTAAATGGTGGCAGTATTGGTTCTGTGCAGTTTATTTTCTTTAGAGGAGGCTGTGTTTTACTCAATTTTTGGATATGCAGGAAATCTAATGACTATTCCAAATACAAGAATATGCTCAGAATTTTGAAGAGAATTCTGATTAATAATGATTGTGATTTTGGGCTTGCTTTTGTTTAGAGTGAGGATTGAGGATTGATGTACTTTTATTAGAAAGAACTGTACTGTTTACCAAAAATAACTAATGACCTCATAAAACTTTCAGGCAAAGCAGCATCCTGATCTTTATATGAGTGATGGGGTGCGCAGCATTGACTTTGTTCTAGTATCTAAAGAGGTAGAAACAGATGATCACACAGACCATGAACATGATGAACGCCGTGAAGTGTTTGAGAAGAACCTCACCAAAGAAGGTCTTGTTCTTGAAGTGGATAAAGTTGAGGATGTTCCACTCAGGTTAGTCACACTACAGTATCCCAGTATATATGTAACTGAGTGTAATATATATTGTGAGGTGAGTTGATCATGTGTCGTATGTGTAGTGAGGTGAGTTGATCATGTATGGAGTGACCAGATAAGTGAGAGGTGTGGAAGTGACCAAACTTTGAGAGAACTGACCAAGATGTGCTGAAATGGTTTGGGTACTTGGAGAGCATGAATGAAGAAAGACTGACCAAGAGGATCTGCATGTCAAAATTGGAAAGAGGATGGGGAAGATGAGAGCAAGGAGATGGAAGGTTAGAGTGAAGGAGACCTTTAGGTAATGACCAAACATATATACAGTAATCCCTCGATTTAACGGACTGGAGGAGGTGTCCGTTAATGCCGAAAGTCCATCAGACCAAATGTAACCATTTTTTGATACAATATACAATATATAATAAACATTACTACAATATACACTTCACACACTCTATTAACTCCTCTATCACTTAATGCCATTTTGAATTGTAAGGATTGCAAAATTATTTAATGAATATAGTCACAATTCTCTTTATACAACCTGACCGCACAATAGCTTGAGGCAGACTGATACCGAAACAAAGTGAGTATACCCCACACTACCAAAAACAAGTGCGATATGAAATGCGCATGGTGCAGCGTTTGAGATTTTTTAATTTTTTAATTGTTTCGGATCTTATTAATTAATGTATTATTATTTGCCCGGTCCATTAAATCCAAAATTTGTTATAACAGGGTCCGTTAAATTGAGGGATTACTGTATATATCCCTGGGATAGGGGAGAAAGAATACTTCCCACATATATCCCTGTGTGTTGTTGAAGGCAGCTAAAAGGGGTGAAAGCGGGTGTGTGTGTGTGTGTGTGTGTGTGTTGTGTGTGTGTGTGTGTGTGTGTGAAAATCCCTCCCACTGGTTTTTACTTTTACAGAGAAGGAACAGAGTAGGGCCTAAGTGAGGATTTTTCCCTCTAAGGTTCAGTCATCTAAGTGCTACCTCATTCATGTGGGAAATAGAGAATATGCATAGAATGATCACATCAGTGAAGATAAAAGAAAGAGATATATAATAGTCAGTTGATACACATGGAAGAGATTTAGCTAGGACGCCATTGGCAAACAAGCATTGCCCAAATGGTGATGTGCGGGTTGATGCGTTTGAGTCTTGCAACATGTGTCATAAAATTTTTATGTGGACAAGAAAAGGAACTGTTTAAAGATTTTATCTACAGTATAGCTATACAATTTGTATAGACCTTCACTAATATTAATGTTACAATTCTTTTTGTATTTAATGATAGATGATTCAATGATTATCTAGCTCACTTTGTCTTGTGCACACTCTCCTGCATGTTCATTCTTTTAACACTCAAAATCATTTTTGCCTCATTTTTCCATCTCTGATTTGGTCTCCCACTTCTCCTTGTCTCCTTTTGTCAACCTCTTTGTACTCATCTTCTTCATATGTCCAAACCATTTTAACCCACCATCTTCATTTCTGTCATACATATTCCTTTTGCTACCAAACCTCTCGCTCTTACCCTATCATTTCTATCTATCTATCTACCTATCCCTGTTGCTTGTTCTCTTCTGGAACTCCCTAAAAGGGATGGCCATGGCAATAGAATCTCCATAACTAGCTAGCTCCATTGCCACTTCTTAGCCTTTAGTGCTTTACCCTTAACAGGCCAGTGGTAGAGGGCAACTCTAGTACAGTGCTTTGAGAGGCTCCTACCTAATGTTCTTGCAGACTACTTCTACCTAATGCCCTTGCTTAATGTTCCTACACATTGCTTCTACTTAATGATCCTGCCAAATGTTCCTGCCTACTACTTTTACCTAATGTTTCTACCTAATGCTCCAGTCTAAATGTTCCTAACCTTTTTTTTTTTTTTTTTTTTTTTTTTTTTTTTTTTTTTTTTTTTTTTCCAAAAGGCAGGGCTTGTGCATAGTGCTCACTGCAGGAAAATTTAGGGTTTCTTATTCAATCAATCATCTTTACACCTCATACTGTCTTCATACATTTCACATTTCGTCTCCAACAAACCCATCCTCTTCTTTACTCGTTTATTAAGGGTTCAAGCCTCACTTCCATTCAGCACCATCGGAAACTGTAACATCAGACATATCCATTTTTGCCCTCACAGACATTGACTTATCTTTCCACACACCCCTCAGAGCACCCAGAACCATTCCCCCCCCCCCACTTACTTTTGTTCCACTTCAGCTTCTAGGGTTCCAGTTGCTGCCATTTCTACTCCTGGGTATCAAAATCTCTCAAGTTCCTGTAGGTTCACTTATGTAACTCACACTCCAACTAAAATGTATTTCTCTGCTACTAAAACAAGTAACCTTGCTTTTATTCATATTTATTCTCATCATTCTCCATTCACTCATACTCTCAAACTCATACACCAACTTTTGTAATTTCTCAATTAAGTATGCCACCAGAATCATGCCATAAGCAAACAACATCTGCCTCATTTTCTGGCTTCCCTTCCCACTCCCAATAGACTACAAACATACCCCTCTTTCCAAGATCCTTGCATTTACTTCCTTCACCACCCCATGCATGAATAGATTAAACAGCCATGGTGACATTCACACTTTCTTGCTGCAGACCTAATGTCACCTTGCTGTTTTCATCACTTCTTCATTAGTTTTACTGCCTCATGTGTTCATTTTCTGTTGCAAGGATCAGTGTAATTTGGGATTTTATTCACTTAGAGCATTCCTTGCAGGTTTGTGAAGATTAATGCACCATTTGAAGTATGCACAAGGTATGCTGAGATCCTGAAGCTCCGCATGCCAATGAAAGAGGTGAGACATGATCAGTTCATAAGCTTTTTGTATGTATTTATTAATTTGATTCCCAAAGTTTCTTTGACATAAATTAATTTATTCATCACTGACGGTTGTGAGATGATAGATAAAATGATAAGAAGAAAATTACAAGAAAGCAATTCAAACAAAATGGTATTAATGCGTTTAATGATAGCAATTAATGGTTTTCAAGTCTTGATGTCATTTTTTGCCTTAGAATTAATTCAAGAATAATTTTATTTTTTTTCTATAGTATATATTTTGGAAATGAAATGTTTGAGAACAGTATGTAGTGTGAAGTAGTTTGATGGAGTAAGAGACAGATGGGGTAACAAAAAGAGGATGAGTGAGAAAAGGTTGACAAGGAGGATATATGTGTCAGAAGTGGAGGGAACAAGGAGAAGAGGGAGACCAAATGAGAGATAGAAGGACTGAGTAAAAAAGAAAATTGAGTGATGTATATAAAAAGAGTGTGGTTGAGAGAGCAGAAGAGGATGTATTGAAATGGTTTGGACATATGGAACGAATGAGTGAGGAAAGGTTGACAAAGAAGATATATGTTTCAAGGTGGAGGGAACAAGGAGAAGTGGGAGACCAAATTGGAGGTGGAAGGATGGAGTGAAAGGGATTTTGAGTGGTCGG
>JAYMFT010254616.1:0-10855 GCA_038088735.1 Panulirus argus
TATTGTGACATTTCTGAAAGTCAAAAAAATGAACCTAAAATGTATATGAATCTCCATGTGTCCCCCTGCTGCTGCTGAGGCAAGAAATATTTGATGAAATAGAGATATAAACATTTTATGAGAGGGGGGACGGGGGGAGCAAGTAAGAAGGGGGATGGGGGAGGGAGGGATGGATGGAGAAGGGAGGGAGGGAGCGAAAAGGTAGGGAGGGGGAGCGATATTGCCATGGCGGACACGTCGCTTTCTCAGGAAATTGTGTCGGGAGGAGCTAGAGTGGTCAGTTATATAGTATATATTCTGACTGCACGAGATTTTCTTTTTCCTTTTTTTCTATATTCCCACACCTAATTCATCCCCAAGGCGGAAGATTAGGTTTTAAAGTTCGTCGCCTTGTTATTTTTACATTCGTGTTGCCCCCGTCTATTGTTTGTTGGCTGTCTTAACCTGACGTATACACACACACACACACACATACATACACACCTGGTTTTCGCCAGGTACCCCTTTATAATGATTATTCAGTTTGTTTCATTCATTATCCTACGCCAGTGGAATATTCACTTGCCAACAGACAAAAGACAAGTCTGTTCTCACCATCCCCAGGACTATTGTCTCGATTGTGCTATTTGGGAAATTCAAACAATTGATAACCAACAGCTTCTTTCATCCTTTTATTTGGTAGGTGATAGCTCCCTCAAGCCAGATGTCCTTTTATCACGAGTTAACACCCTATTTAATTGTGCTGTAGCTCATCAGGGTGCTGATGTTGACTATTTCTGAGATGATAGTGATAAATAGGATGAAGAGCTCATGATATATCACAAATAAAGTTATGGATTGTTACATGGGGGTTTCATAGATTAATTAATTCTACTGGCATGATAAGTAATTTGTAGAAGTCACGATATTTCATATATAAAGTTATGGATCGGTACTTGAGGGTTTTGTAGTCTCCAACCTCTGCTCGTCTTCTGTTGGGATGCCAGCTCACCTTAATTGTCTCCATCATGAATAATTCATTGAAAAATATGCTCCCGGAGACCTTTTATTTTACATCTACTCAGATAAGTAAGCTGTATGAAGGTCATAAAACGATGAAATATACGTAAATCGAAGAGGAAAGAAAAAATACGACGAAATTCGTTTGATTTCCCGTACGTTTCTTCTTCCAGGGGTACACCTTGATGCACGTTCGTTCGGACGCGCTGCCCACAGAGGAAGAAATTATATAAAACTCGACTGTTATTAACATCTATACCTATAGGAAATATTCAAGAAATATTTTCAAGTGGTAGATATGGTAGTTTTAACCATTTGGTATCAGAGCTTTGCGTAGTTGAGGAAAATATTCAATTTTAGTGTCTGGAAGTCAAAGAAAACGGACGAAAACTGTTTTCAAACAACGCTGTTCAGGGTGTGGTTAGAGGGAGATGTTGGTGTGTGTGTGTGAGTGTGTGTAGCTTGACCTTGTTTTCGTACTAGTGAACTTTAGTTTTACTTTACTTCTGCCGCATATCGGTGTTCGTAGTCCCCATGAGAAACCAGCAGTGCCAGTGGAAGTGATTTTAACACGAGGAAGAAGAAGAAGCCCTCGTCCCTTTCTCCTGAGGTAGGGAACAAGTGCAGAGGAAAGGTTCCAGGGACTTTGCATCATAATATGGTGAGTCAGTGACTCATTATTTAAAGTTTAATGAGTCTGTATTATTTAATTATCTACTTAACCTATTAGTATTGATTTTTTTTAAATAACTTCAAGCCACTTGATGTAGTGGTTTAAATGGGTGATTCGTGAGGGAGAGGATATCTGGAATGAGCTCAGGATCCTCGTGGTTCCTTTGCACTGGACTAGAGTTTGAGTTTATTTTGGCCAAAATGCACATATGAATTGTACTTCTGTAAATATTTCACCAATTACAGCACCTGAAGTGTATATTTAAGGTACCCATATCCAGTATGGTCCTCATAATACCTTTGAATGATGGCCCAAGGTAGAGAATAACAATAAGAGTGTATTAAAATACATTTGAACAAAATACAATAATGTGATGAGTTTATAATGACCAGAAAATTAATATTTAAAAGTTGAGCACAGTCTTTTGCACCAGTGTAGAAGAATTTAAAGATTAATTTACATGCACTTTAAGGTAATTGGCACTTAACATATTCCATATAAAACCTTTCCTTGTTTCTAAAGCATCTTCAGTTTGACAGTGATTGACTGCCGGTGGGGAATCTTTCCATAAAAGTATGCCCTTTTACGTAAAGACACCTTACCAGAATTTCCTACCTTATGTATAAAATATAATGAAAAAATATTTTTTTTTTTAAGTTGAGCATGTAATTGGTTAGGATCTGGAGCTGGTTTACCTTTATCCATGGCTTTACATATTTCCCAGGTGGTCTTGATAAATAAGTGTCACTCGCTTGGGATGATTTGTCTATACCAGTTCATAGTTTTGTAGTACAGTATCTCACATATTTCTAGTAATTACTTTTTTTTTTGTCATTTGTGAACAGATACTGTGCTCAGATATCCAAAAGCTAAGTGCACTACCTCTCCCTTTCATCCTTTGTTCTTATATTTACCCTATGGGGTGGAGGTAGCTTTGAAGATCAGGGAAAATATTAAGTTGAATATAATGCAGTTGTTATATTACCAAATAGTTGCCATTGGTTGATGTAACGGTATTCATATTGGTTCATTTGCTGATTCACGTAACATTGGCAAGCTATACATTATTTGCTAACCAGTTTATTTTTTATATTGTATATAATCTCCTGTGCCACTTTTGAGTTATGTTGAGGGTAGTTGTCCTGAATAGCTTCTCATCACTATTATCTTTCACAGTTGACTGTTTTACTGTGCATGTGTAGTGTGTTGAGATATATCAGCATTATATTCATTGACATTAAATATATAAAGTGTCTTGAATTCTAGGTAGGTTACATGAGGTTTTCTTAAGTTGT
This sequence comes from Panulirus argus, assembly GCA_038088735.1. Taxonomy (NCBI): domain Eukaryota; kingdom Metazoa; phylum Arthropoda; class Malacostraca; order Decapoda; family Palinuridae; genus Panulirus; species Panulirus argus. The sequence continues at coordinate 2,968 of JAYMFT010254616.1, forward strand.
TAATTTTTTACAAGTGTATTACCAACTTTTTTCTGTAATTAACCCTTATTTGAATTATATAAGGGTTAGATGTAAATTAACCCTTATTTGAAATTATATATCTGTAGTCAGACAAACTGTACTGAGCTCCTAAGACATAAGTAGGAATTTCCTAAAGGTATTTTCAATACTGAGCTGAAATAGACAATTACTCATCGAGTTAAGCCAGGATTACCTTGAGGGAGGGTAGGATTGAAGAGACCAGGTGACAGAGCCAAGGGTTAGGTAAGGTAATGTTGATTTGTGTGACTTTTTCAATCCAACACTTGCCCAGACTTCAAGATCGCAGTATATGTCAGTTCTCGTTTGACCCTGATGGACTTATTATTATTAAAATTTATCTTCTCTCTTCAGAACTGTTATTTGCACAACACTGTATTTGCAAATATATTTTAGTAAAAGTCCAATTGTCTCTCCATTAGTGTTAGCTTTGGATACTGTGTGAATTTTTTCTGTGGTGCTGCATGAAGTGTGTAGAGAATGGAATAAGAGTTGCAGAGCATGAGTTTGAGCATATTTTACTGATTGATATTGTTAAGTGAGAGTGTGATAGGTGATATGATTATGTATATTGGGGAAAATGTGGGGTTAGTTAATACAAGAGTAGATACTGTGATACATTTGTAAAAGATGAATTCTACATAGCAGCCAATATTTGTATAAATATTCAGTATTCTTGTCGAAATTTGTTAGTCATCCTCTTGAATGAGCATTATGCAAATACCATTGAATGTCAGCAAACAGTCGACAGATCATGCAGTTCCAACAGCAATCCAGTTTATTGTTGGTATATTTTTTTCTTTGCCTTTTTGGCTACCATATTAGGTGTTTTTGTACAATTGTTATACCTCAAATTTTCCTAGATGTGCAGTACATGGTAATACATTTATTATTATTACTGTTACCGAACTGCAGGACCCCTTTATTTCAGGCTACTGCAGCATTGAGAGAGCATTCCGAGCAAGAGGCAAGAGCAGGAGAATACTGAACTCCTTTTGAGTGAAAAGGCCCTTGATGATGCTATATTTCTTTTTGTCTGTAGATGTTGATAGAACCTCAACAATGGTAACTTTTCACTCATGTTGTGACGTCTTGCAGGGAATGTTCTGTAACATCACAGTCATTATCAGTATAAGATCATAGTTTGATGATGAAGTACACTTCTTTGTGGATTTGTTATTTATTATATATTACTGCCCACATATTCCATGCTTGTCGTAGATGGCAACTAAAAGGGTGGGTGTGGGGAGCTGGAAATCTTCCCCTCCTGTTTTGATTTTCCAAAAGAAAGAACAGAGAATGGGGCCAAGTGAGAATTTTTTCCTCAGAGGCTGTCATATGTTTCTCATATTGCCTCACTCATGTGGGAAATGGCGAATATGTATAAAAAAAAAGAAGTAATATGTTCGTGTACAATGAAGCCAGGGTTTTTGTAATTTTAGATTTGTGACAGTAGAATTAGAAAGATATTAATTACAGTTATTTATCTTGTATTGATAAGTATTGATAATACTTGGTGATACTGAATTGTTTACATGATTCTTTTCTTTTTCAGTAAAATGCTGTTGAATCTGATTGTTAGTGTTTTAGCCTTTACTGCAGTAGTGGGGCAAGGGCAAAGGCAGAACAGAATTATCAAGAATCCTTTATTAGAAGAAGAGAAGAAGTGCCCCACAAACTGGTACACTTATAAGACATCATGTTATAAGTTTATTCGTTCGCCAGTGAAGACGAGGCAGCAGGCTAGAGCTCAGTGTCAGGTTTGTTAATTCTGAGTTGAAGTGAAATTAACATTACTTTATCAGTTTGTGTGAGACTGACCTTACATGCACTATCTTATTGTAAATAAAGTCAGTGGCATATCACATCCAGTGCAGGGAGTTAATTGAGTTCTTTCAAATGTGATAATCATATTTTGTAGATCATCAAGCTAAAGGCTCATAGAATGCTTCTTTTAATTTAATCCTTATCCCCATATTACAGTTTAATTTTATTGAGCATATTTTTGAACAATAGGATCTTGAATCACCAACAAGTGCTTATCTTATAATATTGAGTAAATGAAGTTTTAGTTTACCTATTTTTGTAGCATCTTGATTGTTTCTAATTACTTAAAGAAAAATCATTTGAATTATTTGTTGACCATATTTGTGTTGTTATTATGTCTTTTGTTACAATAGTTTCTCTTCTGTGATTGATATTCTCATCAGGGAATTCACATTGCATTTTCATTTCATGGTGTGCCATTCAATGTCCTATTTAAGATGCTTTTTAGAGATTCCCCTTTATCATATATCTTTATTTTTCATTGCTTCCCAGCTTATATTTCAGATTTTCATTTTTTTTTATTTATTATTGTTTTCTTTGTTTCTCCTGCTTCATGAAGGCATAGTAGGGAAGCCTTAATTTTTCAAATGAATTTTATCAATTGTAAAAGTTAATTTTGATTCCTCAGCATAGGTGATATTTAGGCAAATTTGAAGAATTGATTCTTAATCAGAACTTTTGATTAATACTTTGGAAACATAGAAAAAGTATTTTGGAAAGAATTTGACAAACTGCTTTGAATGCAAGATATAACTTATATGATGTAGGTGGATGAATACAGTACTTAAAAGAAAAATCTTCAGGCATATGGTGAAAGCTCCGACTTGGTGAGTGTCAGTAACAAACAAGAACATGGATTTCTTACACGCCACCTGCATGAGAATGACCCTCTCCAGAGACAGTGGTACACCTCAGGTTTCCAGAAGACTCCTAACTTTTGGGAAAATGAGGGAGATGGTACTTCATTTCAAGACATGATGGAGGCACTGCTGCCTAACCAAGGGTCCAGCCCTCGGAAAAATTTCCTTGTGTACAGGTTAGTATGACAAATTAGGTGTGCATCTTGATTCTGTGGAGCATGTTTTGGGGATGCTGTAAAGTCTGTTGCATAAATGTGTGGAAAGAATTCTTTGTAGTTCTCTTCTAAGGCTATCATAGTCAGGAAGTCAGCAAAATTATTGCTAGATTTGGGGAGGTATTTAGGGAGTTATGTGAAGAGAAAGTAGAAATTGAATGTAAATTAGATTTGGTATATATAACTGACTGGAGAATGTGCAAAATGGAGAGGCTTATAGATTTTACCTGTAAGATGAAGTGTATCATTTAGGATTTGCTGCCATCAACCATCAAAATACATACAATACCAGCCATGCATCAACCCATTTAGGCAGTATGTCATTTTATTATGGAACTGTTCAGACTTGCTGACAGCTGGTTGATATAGGATTTCAGGACCAGTTGTCTTTTACACGAAGGTGATGGCACATTTACTTTTATTGAATTAGGTTGTATATCCTCCCCTCCTGTTTTTACTTTTCCAAGAGAAGGAACAAAGAAGGGGGCCAAGTGAGGATTTTCCCTCTAAGGCTAACTCCTATGTTCTTAACGCTACCTCACTAATGCAGGAAATAGGAGATATGTATGGAAAAAAGAAAATTCTTATTGATTTTCAAGCCGTATTATAACTGAAGTATTTGATGAAGAATGTACTTTAGTCACCATGTAGCACATGTTGAATGATGGTAGTTTTTAATGTAATGTCTTATAATCTAAGAAAGATATATATAGTCTCCTTTCTTCATTTCAGTTATTCAACTCGGTACAATGAATGGGGTTTGAAGATGGTGGATGGTGAGGAATCCCTTCTATACATCTGTGAAATTCCACAAGCCAACCTTAATCAGTTGATTGATGAATCTGTTGAACGAGATCATGAGTATGGTCTTGTTGTTAAGGATCCTACCAAAATACCAAGATCTCCTGTTTTTGTCAAGCAGCCTGAAAATACCATGTTTGATTTGATGCGAAGGGAAGTGATCAACTATGTGTCCATAATGTGTCTTGGTATGTGGTGGTAATTTCAATTTTTTTAAATTTTTGTGTGTTTTATCTGTATGATACTTTGATAGGGCTTAAAGTTATTAGCTATAAATACCCTGGCATGCTGAAAGGTAGAGGTAGAATGAAAGGTAGCATATTTCTGTTACCTAAAAAGATGAAACTTTTTCAACCACACAGCACTGGTTGGCAACCCAAAGGACCTAAGGCAAATTTCTATGATCCTGCCATATTGATCTGTTTGGTAGTGTGTTCCTCCATAATATACATGATAGTGAGTGATAGTGCAGATGGAAATTATGCACTCACTCCTGAGTGCTGGTATTTCTGGTTCATTTTATTCTTCTGTAATATGAATATGCATTTAGGCTAGCGTTTCACTTTTGATAGCATACATTGGTTTTAATGTGTTTTTTTGCCTGTGATTTTCTTTAGCTGAGGGTTACCCACACCCATCTTATGAATGGTTCAAAGAAGGCTATGAAAATGAAACCATTCAATCCAGGCGTATTGACCCCTTGAAAGATAAACGTTTCACTGTGTCTGGAGGAACACTCATCATTAATAATCCTAAGCAGGTAAGGGTTATTTGCAATAACTTTTATTAATAAAAGCTAGATAGATATGTGAAAAGGGTGAATTCAAGTGGTATGAGAGTAAAAGGAAAATAGGAATGAATGTCAGGGCAAACGTATGTTGATAAGAGTTATTTAAGAGTTATGTAATTGTGCAGAGAACAAGGATGTTTTTGGAAAAGTGTTTTGAATCTAAATTACTTAGAGTAATTTTGTCCTTGAATCACCTGAAAGAAATACTGACTGTTACACTTTCTATATTTAGTCCTTTCTTTTAATGATAAATGATCTGTACTGGTGACCATAGACTTTTTTTTTTCCAACAACTGAAAATCTATTGGTTTTTCCACACATTTTGAATTTGAGAACTGAATGTTTCATGGTTTGTTTAATGAACACATGCAGTGTTCAAAACTGACTAATCCCAGTTACCTAAAAATACCACTTTTTCACTGGAAATTAGGTAAATCTGGTATTGACTTTATATCCTTTCCTTATTAATTCTCTTCCATATCACAGAGATGGATCAAAGGTATATCGGAGTTTACCTTTTGTGGGAATCAGTTTTGCGGGGCTGGATTTCCCATCACCAACCCTGCAGGGTGGCAAGGGGCAGGGATGCTCAATTCTTTTGGATATACTTTCAACACTGTCTTGTAAAAGCTACATACCATAAAGCTAGTGACTGTTTTGTGAATATAATCTCTCTCAGAAATTTATTCACATGTACAACTTGAGTTTGATCATCATTGTTTAACAGACTGTTGCTGCAACAACATTAGTTAGTTGTTTTTCATTGCCAAAATTTTTTATTGTACCATCATTTTATAGAGCTGTATTTGGAATTGTACTAGGCATAACATACGTGAAGGACGTTATGCATGTTCCACTTTGCAGATTGATATGAAAACTTGTATTGGATGGTGACATTAATAGGCCGAATGTAGACTCTAGTATAGATGTAGAGTTGTTAGGAATAAAGCTTTGTTGAAAATTTCCATTACATTAAGCCTTTGTGAAAACCTTGTAATTTTATAGGTAGAAGATCGTGGTAAGTACCACTGCCGAGCCAATAACACATATGGCACAATCACATCTGAGAGCATCCAGTTGTCATTTGCATATGTTGCTGAATTTAATCTGAAGAGGTCAAATGAACAAGGCAATCAATTCTGGGGCAAAGCTATCTTCTGCGATCCGCCACAGCATTTCCCAGGTTAGTTAATGTTTGAATAAAGTTTCAGATTATAGCTATGTATTTTTTTGTGAATGTGTCCTTTGATTTTGTGTGCAGTCTCCATGGTAATTAATAATATTTGAAATATTCAGAGAATCATCCTGATTGTTTGAAGAAAATTTTTATAAAGAATTTACCATATTTGACTTTAGTGAGAATAGAGAAATTGATATTTTGGAAAATTCCTTTAAAAAGTCAAGATATGTGATAAACATTGGTTCTTGACTGGTGTGCTGCATCTCACAGATATGCCAATAAAGTTATCCAAGTATAAATTAGATCATATCTTATCATTCCATTTTGCTAAGAACCATGTAATTAATTATCATCTCAAGAAGTAGAGTAGTATTCATCAATAAGTTCTGATTTTTATTCTTCAAAAAGATAAGGATTATTTGTGGACGCCATGAAAAAAAAATATTTGAATTCTAGTTTTGTTATTTGTATTGGTTCTTGATAAAGTATTTGAGTATAAGGTGCTTCTCAATTAATGGAAAGCGAAGATCTTTCAAGGAAGATTAGTGAAATGCTAAAGGAGAATAACTTGCAATTTAAGGGTGGGCTGTTTGGATAACTGTTTCTTTCCCTACTCCTCAAAGCTTTGGAACTCTTTACCTCCTCATCTGTATCTATCTGTCTATATCTCTGCTGCCTGTTCCATTTGGAACTCCCTTAAAGAGGTGGCCACAGCAACAGAGTCTCCATAACTAAAGAACTCCAGTGCCGATTCTTAGCCTTTAGTGCCTCACCCTTAACAGGCCACTGCCAGAGGGCAAGTCTTGTGTAGTTATTGCAGAGGCTCGTCTCTAATGTTCCTAATGACTTCTTCTATTTAATGCTCTTTCATACTGCTTCTGCCTAATGTTCCTAACAACTGCTTCTATCTACTGCCCCTACCATTTTGCCAAAAGGCAGGGCTAGCGCATAGTGCTCACCACAGGAAAATCTAGAGTTATGAAGAATGAGCTGCGTGATTAAGTGTTGTCAAGTGTTACATATGACAAGGAGAGATTGTATGTTTGTGGATAGAACACCAGTAGTCCACATGTTAGTGAGGCAGAAAGAAAAGACAGCTACCTGGGTCAGAGGAGTGCAGCTTGACAACCATTAAAGTGCTGGCTCAGTAAGCAGATGTCTAACCCTCCTGATTCCCAGGTGGGTAGTACTGATAATGTACCTCCCTGGTCGTTGGCTGCCTACCAGCTACTACCTGTGACCTCTCATGTCTTTCCCAGTGACTGTGACCTAGCACATTTTAAAAGACAAGTGCTTCACTTCCTCGAAAATTTGTAAATACTCTTCCTTGTCTCTTCTTTTTCCCTTTCATAATCCCCTCCCTATTTCAGTTAAGGCCCGGCCTCGAAGTGGACTTTTGTCCTTAAATAGAGCCTCCAATACTAAAAAAAAAAAAAGCTGATTTAGGTAAAAATAGATGGCTGCAGACTGGGGGTTTGTTTAAAAACTGAGGGCATTCTAGAAAATCTTGAAGATTGTTTGTGACAAAGGATGGGGACAATGGTATAAGATGATATGGGGAAGAGGAAGACATGAGGGAAGAGGTGCAAGGGCAGTAGTCTGCCTAAAAGAGGGCAAATGTGGTAGATTTAGATTGAATGTATTTAGGTGTTATGTAAAGTGTGAATGTATGGGCATGTGTGGTTTAGATATAGCCATTTAAGTTTTAGGTTGCAACATTTTGTTCAATTTGGGTTTTGTACATCTGTAAACTAATTGTGCAAGTAAAAGCAGTCCTTAAAGCATTCAGTGTTAAGAGGAGAAAGCTAAAGATAATGCAGCAGTAATGATTAGGTGTTTGTGACTGTGTGTAAATAGGGGGGAGGATTATGTGAAAACTAAATTATTTTGAGAGATTTTTCGTATGGTTTTATTTTTGGTGAGGGGATTTTTTTCATTATATGTTGCATATCCCCTGGGGATAGGGGTGTAAGAATACTTCCCCTATATTCCCTGCGTGTCATAGAAGGTGACTAAAAGGGGCGGGAGCGGGGGGCTGGAAACCCTCCCCTACTTGTATTTTCAATTTCTAAAAAGGGGAACAGAAGAAGGAGCCCGGGAGGGAGTGCTCATCCTCCTCGAAGGCTCAGATTGGGGTGTCTGAATGTGTGTGGATGTAACCAAGATGAGAAGAAAG
>JAYMFT010254627.1:0-10855 GCA_038088735.1 Panulirus argus
AAAAGTGAAATTACTTTAAATTTAATAGAATTAGATGAGGTAGCAAGAACAGGTTTGGCTTGACCTGAGAGCCGATAGCGTGTGTGTGTGTGTGTGAGTGTGTGTGTGTGTGTGTGTGTGTGTGTGTGTGTTCACCTTCTGCGCCTCCCAGGTAACCAGGCCTCTCCACCTCAACCCCACAACTTAAAAACCACACCTCAATCCTCTCCGCACCACCTCACTCAGCAAACCTCAAAGAAACCACCCCCTGTTTACAACAACCCCTGACTCGGGGGTTTCTGCCTCGCGTGTGGTGTTGGTCAACCATAAACCACGGCAGCGTTGGTCCCTGACTTTGTTGTCTTGTTTGGCGCTCGTTCTACCACGATCTTAGACGTTTTACTTTACTGTTAGACGCTCTACCGTACTGTTACACGTTCAACCACACTGTTAAACGTTCTACTGTACTGTTAGACATTCTATCGCGCTGTTAGACGTTCTAATATACTGTCAAACGCTATATCGCACTGTTAGACGTTCTGCCGTACTTACTGTTGGACATTCTATCGTACTGTTAAACGTTCTACTCTTCTGTTAGATGTTCTACAATACTGTTAAACGTCCAATCATGCTGGAAGACGTTCTATTGTTCTGTTAAACGCCTCGCTTCACTGTTAGATGTTGTATTATAAGACATTCTATTTTACTGTTTGAAGTTCTGTCATAGTGTTAATATGTATCGTTTTCTTCGACATCCTGCCTTATGACAGACGTTCTGCCGTACTGTTCAGAGTTTTATGTTCCTAACAGACGTTCTACCGTAGTTAGGTTTATCATTTCTAGACATTATATCGTTATGTTCGATAGTTGTCTTAGTGAACTTTCTATTTTACCGTTAGACTTTTTATTGTACCGTTGTTTTGTACTGTTAGACGATTTATCGTACCGTTAGAGATACGACGTCACTGTAAGACGTTACCGTATTTTTCCTGACATTATATCGTGTTGCTGGACCGTTTTAGTCTAATCATCAGACCCAGGAAAATTTGTCGAAAGAACCGCTACAAATCTATCGGTTATTCTTTGCAGATAAATAGGAAATATGAACAGGAGTTGGGAACACGGTTATGGAAGATCCTAGAAACTGAATGATTACTCCATCTTTTCTTCTGAAAAAACAGTAATCAGACAAGGGATTGGCAGATTGGTGGCGAGACGGAAGAAATCTCGCTTGGAGATTCACGCTTCCCCCCACCCAAGCGACGATGGGGGATTTACGGTCCTGCTGTAATCCCGTTGACATTCTTCCTGAACGGCCGTTTAACATTTCCTGAAATGTCATGTTCTTTATCATTTCTTTTTTCTTTTGTTGTTGTTGTTAGGGATTAGGTCATGTGAAGGGTGTGTGAAGAGAAGGTGAGATTTTCATGGTAATAGGGAAGAATCTGAGGGTAATAGGCAACACTGTGATGATGAAAGGCAGCAATCTCACGATAGCAGGAAAGAATCTATTGATAACAGGCAACAGCCCGACGAGAGCAAACAGCTACACATGTCGGAAGAAGAATACGAGACGACTCGATGGTAATAGGCTGCTAGCTGACGGGAAATAAGCAACAATGTCATCATAACAGGCAACAATACGAGGATAATAGGTATGAATCTGATGAAATAGGGAACAATTTGATGATAATAGGCAATTACCTGGTGGTTACAGGCAACAGTCTGATGATAACAGGCAACGCCGTTCGGAATACACAATAATGTGATGAACAACAGACAACAGTCACCTAACGACGAGAGAGAGAGAGAGAGAGAGAGAGAGAGAGAGAGAGAGAGAGAGAGAGAGAGAGAGACTTTTTCATTTTACTGAGAATGTTTTCAGCAAACAATTTTTTTTTTTTTTTGTGTTTGAGAACCCTTTTGTTATGATAGTAATAGAACGAAAGAAAATGACCAAATATTCACAAAGACTTGGAGAGCAGTGCGTGCGAGGCTTCGCAAGAAGGAAGCAAAAATACTGGGCAACTACGAGCCACAGAGACGAGCAGAAGGAGTGAAGAGGATAGTGATGGTGAGAGGACCTTCCCGGCTGGCGGGAGCCGGGTACTGCCCTGACGAGGTCCGTCTGCTGCTGCTGCTGGTGCTGCTGGTGCCACGCCTCCTCAACACGTCCGCCAGCAGGGTGGTCCTCAAGGCAACTCTGAGGGGCTGGTGTTATCACAGGAAGGGTCAGGACGACGCCTCAGGGGCTGGCGTTAACACAGGAGGAATCAGTGCGACGCCTGGAGGGCTGGCGTTAACGCAGGAAGGATGAGGGCGACGCCTCGGGGAGCCGGTGACACAAACCAGACGACCCCTGGCTATGTAATTAGATGAATCTCGTGTCGTGTCGCATCTCGTTGCCCGCGTCGCTGTAACTTGCAGGCGACACACTCTTGCGGCGTCACGTGTGAGGCCCCACCAGTGACGCCATAGGCTAATCTATGGGTGGATCATGACTCCCTCCCTCCAGGCCGTCGGTGAGATATGTGAAAATATCATTAATGCCGGTCCGAACATCATTCCTTCGGCGGTAGAGGCAGCTCCATCTCGTGGTATGAAGTAAATCAGCTCCCGTCATCCGCTCAAGGTTGATGAGGGTAATCGTCAAAACGTGGTCGACTTGGACAGGCCAGGGATCTGTCATAGCAGCCTCAGGATGCCGCCCAACACCGCCCCAACGATCAAGTCTCGGCTGGGGAGGGTCGTGGCAGGAACAAGCGGCTCAGTGTGTGTTGCTCTCATACGATACTATGTCGTGAAGGAACACCTCCAGTCTTTATGGAGACGATGTACCTCAAGCTGTCCTCGCCTGGCTTCAAGAGCAGAGGAATTTAACATTACATTTATGACACGAGACAACGTGGATCGTCAACGTAGCGGGAAACGAGGTCATTAGACAAGTCAGAGTTGTGGTGAAGACCCTCTCGTCAAAGAAGAAGTCCTTCAGCCGTGCCTGTGGAGCTGTGGGGAGACGGTAGAACTCGGAATGGCGCACCATCTGGTTCCTCCAAATTGGAGGCAGAATAGATGGCTGTGAGGGAAAGGATTATTTCATCTCGTAATTTCACTGCTGACGCCAGAGTCTAAAGCTACAGGGTTGAAATTAAACTAGGCTCATCAATACGGGACTGTAGGGGGAAGAACATGGTCGAGATTACACTGAACGTCCAGTTCCCACAAGCCGATGAAGGCAAAATTATCCAAATTTTCTTATTTTTTTCTCCTGAAAACATTTGTTGCGTGTCAAATAAACCTGTCGACGCGTTAGGTCCAAACACATGACGGAAATTATATTTTAGATTCTGGTAGCTGTATTTATAATTAATGATGATTTTTTATAGGTAATGATGGCCTAATAATAACCCTACAGCATTTCCAATGAAACCTTGTATGCGTAGTGTAGCAGTTTAGCATTTACGGGCCGACCAGGGTCGAACGCAGAGGTTCGAATCCCGGTTCTGGCAGTTGGTCCACAGTTAACCTATCTGTTGCATCCGAGAGGTTGGTCGATAGAATGGGTAATGGCTGATGCTAGGCTACATCTCACACACACACACACACACACACATATATATATATATATATCAATGAAATGGCCTCGATTAGGGCTTCAGTTGCCCATGCCGTTTCAGCTGACATAAATATCTATATACAGGAGCTTCACTTTCTAGGATGAGGCCAAAGGGAGGAGCCAACACACGCGCGTGCTCGCGCGTGTGCGTGTGTGATTACCTCTCCATACGTGGAGGGAGTTATACACTCCTGTGGTCCCATCGCTCAACCTCACACTTCCATGACACCGACATGTCCACTACTCTGTTGCTGAAGAAATATTTCTTCTCTTTTCCCGACAATTTTTTATTGCTGTATTCCCTCGTCTTGATGTCTAAACAGGATATTTGATAAGGAATGGCGTGTTTTAACACTGTGATGGCCCACTAGCAATCTCTAGGTAGTCATCTCTCTCCTCTCACCCTCCAGTATGAGCAGATCAGGGGCTTCCCTCCTCCTCTCCTTGTACAGCGAAGCTGTTGAATCTTACTTTCATCTTTTACCTTCTTATAAATCTACTTTCAGGAATCGTGTCTACTGACACCCGTCAACCTCAGGTGAATCCATCCTGTGTACTTGGTTGATGACAAACTCATTGTTTCGACTCTGCGACCAACACTGCTTCAACTGACTCATGCTTTTGCCCGAAATGTGTCGACTCCCTGAACAGGAAACAAAAATGCTTGCATCAGCGTACACCATCAACAGTATACCTAATATTTACCCTAAACCCACCTTATCTACCTTTACTTTACCTTACTTTACCTTACCTTACACTCCAACCTGTTTCATTCTTCCTTTATTGTATCATCCACCTCTCACACCTCACACCTACGTCTCCTCCACAGCCACTACCACCAGCCACTCCACGCGACCACTACCACCTCCTCCTCCTCTTCTAGGATCTGCCAGCTTCCCCCTAATTCCTGCTCCCGCCAATCTCCTGCTACCCACTGCTCCCCGACCCCTGTCATTGGCGGACCGTGACTCGCTCGTTTAGAACAATCACAATTATCTCACATTATCATTGTACTTTCTCATTTAATGTCAATTGTATAGCATGAGATAATGCGTATGTGGCCCCGAAATACATAGCATTCGGTCTGTCTGATAGTGATATACCGCAGCTTGACCACTCCCCGTATGTTTGAGAGGAATGTACCGCAGCTTGAATACTCCCCGAATGCTTCAGAGGAATGCACCGCAGCTTGAAAATTCCTCAAATGTTTGATAGGGCTGTACCACAGCTTGAACTTTCCCCGTCTGCTTTTAAGAACTAAATGATCTGAGCCCTCCAGGCATTCATCTTTTCATTTTTGCGTAGGGCTAACGCACCCTCCCTCACCATCACTATTCCCTCTCTCCCTGGCTACCAAAACCTCCCTCGCTTCCACCACGTCCTCCCTCCCTGACCACCTCACTTTCCTTCATCACCACCACTCCTTACTCCCTGGACACCATACCCTCCCATGTTGCCGGCACAACCATTTCGTTCAACAGTGAAGTATTTTTCCGAAAATTTTTCCCCACAGCAACAGGCAATTTCTGTCCCACCACGGAAGTAGATGAATTATTTACTGGTAACTGTGTTTGTTGGCTATCCATAGCGCGTCTGGGAACTTCTTCACCGTGTCCACAGAACGGGGATGATCAGCTAGAAATCTCTTCTTATGGTATTGCTGTAGAATAGCTCGAACGCCCGCAGCGTGTCGATAAGAGTGTACTGCATTCTGAACAAGTAACATCATCCTACATGAGGCTCTTGGGCCCCATGATGCACCGTGGTCTAGGCGGGTGACTGACAAGAACAACCTCTTCCTCCAGAATTCGTGTACAGTAAGTCCTCAAGGCCCCCAGCCGCCGATGCCAGGATCTTCGCTACACACACCTGCGTCGTCTCGTGCAGGTCTCCTCAACGGAACAACGCTGTGGCCATGGCACTTGGAGCTGGGCTGGCTGGGATGGGGTAGAGTACTTTACGAACCCTGAGGAGGACTGGTGTGCCCTGAAATGCACCCCTCACGGCTAGGCTCCCCCATAAGGGGACGAGATTACTTATCTCGACAGAAAGCTGGAGTCGGCCCCCGGGGGTACGCCCCAGTGACTGCAAGAGTCCTCGGTCAGTTGCAGGGAAGTCGCGGTGGCGCACGCACGATACCATGACAGAAGATCCTACACACCTACGTACGGAAAAGGGATTTGTAGGTTTGATTAACATCTGACTAACAGGTCTTTGCAACAGCTCTGCAATAATATGACACAGGATGCAAGACTGGAGTGTAAGATCATCGTAGAATTATGAGTATGTATGAAAAAGGAATATCCTAAATATGTGTGCAGTTTTATACAATGTAAAAAAATGATTGGTCCCTGAGTGTGTTGAAGTCTCTCGCCGTACTGTACGATAGGTAACTGCTCATTCAAAACTACGTTACATAATTTTATATTTTTTATTTTCGGATGGTATTACCGAACTCCGTGTATACATGTATAAGTGATTAACCGCGATCTAGATGTCACTTGGGCTAGGCTGTATCTTTGTCAGCAGACGGAAAGGAGCACAGTCTTCTCACTCCAAAGGAGTCCATAGCTTCCCTACTCCTGTGTGGAGTGCATTTCTAAAGCTACAGAAGTAACATAAGAGATCCTAGTGTCGTATAATAATAATAGTAATGACAATGATAATTTTGATGATAATAGAAATGATAATAATAAGAATAATGATAATAATAATAGCAATAATAATAATAATAATAATAATCATAATAATAATAATAATAATAATAACGATAATGATAATAACAATAACAATTATTATAATAATGATAATGATAATAATGGTAACATCAAAGTTGATGATAAAAAAATTGATAATAGTAATGATAATACCTGATAATTTTCATAATGATAATACTGATATTGAAAATAATTTCAGATGGAGAGAAACCCTAACACCCCATATGAGCACGACGGTAAGACCCTTAAGTACGACCCTTGAGTACGATTCTTGAACAAGACATTACGATTCTACGGTATGATGACATGACCTCTGACTGACCTTAAAGTTTCAGGTCAAAGGCCTGGTCGTCATCATACCCCTGGGTCGAACCTTCATCATACGGGCCCGAGGGTCTTATCATCATCATACCCGAGGGTCGTACCGTCGTTGCTCATGGGTAGACAACTGGTAGAGGGACGGCTGTCAATATGTGGGCCATAACTTGGGACCAACACGATCAACTCGCCCGGATGGCAACGTTCAGCTGGGAAACATATGGTAGAAATCTGGGCGACCACTTTCGCCTGGTGGCTGGTCACAGACCACTTTCGCCTGGTAGCTGGTCACAGACAGACAGGCGGACTAAGGAACAAGTGAACGGTCATTGGCTTGTAGTTATATTACGAACAAATGAAACATCTTTAATTTGTCTTTTCCGAGCAACAACTGCGCCTTGACCAGATCTCTTCCAGCAGTGGGACGAATGGTGCCATCAGGAAGTCAGGAGAGGGAAGCGATCACGGTGTATGGGTAGCCTGCATCACCTTATGTAACCAGCATCGTGAATGGCCACATAGTTACAAGCAGCCACGACGCCACAGAGGGGCAACCCGTGATCTCTGAATGTTCCCTCCCGCCCAGATTCCTTCCTCTCTCTCGCCCCAGCTTCGAGCGACGAGGGTTCGCCGTTGACGTACGAGTACAGCAGAGCACACAGTGGGCTCCACTGGTGGTGGCTGGGTTACTCTTGTTTTTTGTTACGTCGTGAAGAACATTATTGTGTCCCAAAGACTTGCACAATGGCAGGGCTGAGGTACCTTGGCAGGGTGAGGTCTGAGGGTATCACAGCCGGGAGCACCGTCTTACAAAAAGGTTTGCTTCTTCCCAAACAGCGAAGGGCTTAGGTCTCAAACCTCCCCCCCCCAACCTAAAAACCACAGAGTGAAATTTCTCTTAAATGGAAACGACCTAACGACCTCGCAATACCATCGCAACACCACACAAGCAACAACGCGCAACACTTTTATGGGGGAAGACGTGAGACGTCATCGTAAACAAAAGATTCAGTCATTGTTCTACTATAATTTGGCTTCAGATATTCTCAGGGAGTTCAGATACTGAGTCTTAAGAAGATATTTCTATCAAAGTAGATACGTTGGTCGGTCCAGACCCGGGTCACGGCGTTCTCATACCCGTAGATTTATAAGCGCTCTTTGCTACCGTCCGGGAGCCAGAGGGAACTCCACTGCGTTGGAAATCTGATTGCCAAGCTTGTTGCCGAGGGCGACGCAGTGTTGACGAGCAGAAGCTTGCCACAGTGCCATGCTTGGCAAAGATGCTACTGACTGCGATGATAAGGTCGCTGTATTATGTTATTTCTCAGCCTTGGGTGTTACTGGTGGTAGCCCCAACTGCAGCCAGGAGAGCGTAGCCTTTGCTGTTACTACGAGAGAGTAGCCTTGACCGTAGCCAGGAGAAGGTATCCCTGAGCACCAGGTGTAGGTACTGTAGGTAGGTAGGAGGGTTGGTATCCTTAACTGGAGGGGAGGCGTAGGTACTGTAGGTACTGTAGGTAGGCAGGAGGGTTGGCATTCATAGCGGGGAGGGATCATGAGGGCCCCCCGGGTCGAGGCTGCGGGGCCCCTGGCTGCGTGCTGGCGGGAACCATCCATCACCGGCGTCGCGCCGCCCCGGGACCCCGCCACTTCCTCAGCCTCCCGCTGCCGCCGCCGCCACCCCCCCCCCCCACCCCTGTACTGGTGGTCGTACGGTCCTTGCATGGGCGGTGGTTGTACGGTTAATGCACTGGCGGCCGTACATACGAATGGGAGGATTTAGCAACCTTTCGATTGCATGGTATACCACTCTGTGTCCACGGAGGAGAGGATCTACAGCAGGGGTAGGGGACAAAGGATAGAAGAAGAGGATGGGGGGTGGGGGTGGGGGGTATAGGGATGTCTAGAAGGATAGGCGTCTAATACTCAGTTCCTTTCTGCACAAGACTCTTCCGGTAGACCATGCCGGGTGCTCACGGGCAGCTGCAGGACTATCCTTTACGCATCTGGATGGATTGGAAGATGCTGTGTAAAAGTTTCTATGGTTGCCAGTTCCCGTGATGCTGTCGTTCACAAAAGTGCTCACTTTGAGTATGTCTGAGGTTTTACATTCATCTTCTGTCTCGAACCGTTGACTTTCAGTGTTGTGTTTCTCTGAGCTGCCATAAGACTTTGGTTTTATAACCTTTACTTATTCACTGGTCCATAAGCTCCAGTTTCCAGTCTCAGTTAAACGACACAGAGAGACGCACATTACTAGGCGAAGCCTCACTTTCGAGCTCACTTACCCAACGACACTGTTTCACAGTCCTTCCACCGAAGTTTCACTTCGTCCTTCCTTATCTCAATTTTCCTCTCCCATATCTCGTCCCACAGCAGTACGCTACTGCCTCACGAATCCACCATACTGTTCCGAGCCCCCATGGGTCAGCCTGGTAGAATCAATGCTGGTCCACAGGTAAACCTCACCGTCCTGTACATCACCCACACCCCGCGGTGCTTTATCTATCACCTATTAATCAACAGCAGTCCACCTCTATCATAAGCAGGGGGGAGGGAACGCTAGATACATATACATCGTTGTCCACAGGCACTATCACGTACGTTAGACAGAGACGTACAAACCAATGATTACAGGAGATGCATCAGTCTGCTCGGGGCCAAATAATCCAAGGTAGAAGAACAGCATATCTTCACGTACAACACTTCTTTCACATTAATCTCACGACCACATCAATGTCTTACACAGAATCTAATAATACAAAATTTTTTCAAACATTACTGATTCTTAATCTTCTGTCTTTTACATGTTTCCTAATAGTTTAGATTTTCCTTCTTTTCTTTTACAAATCAGTCTTCATTCGCGAGACTCTTAAATAAACATGGCCAGTTTTACAACCAGTCTTTACTGGTATTCCCGAGGACACGAAAGGTTGGAGGTAAACGTAAATTCTAAAATGGTCTGTAAAGCTTATTTCCAAAGTCTGTAAAAGGCACGAAACTTGAAATCACGTCTTTCGTAAGTTTCAGAACTTGACCGTCAAGAGGACACAGCTATAATTTAAGAGATGAAGGTAATGTTACTTATTATTTAAGAGTACATTCTAATTTTAGGCATTTTCTTGGATTATTTTAGAAAGAAATGTTGTCATGTACTCAAACTGAATAAAAGCCAAACAGAAACGAAACATTATACTATATACTAATTCCTTTATCCAATGTTGACGTCAGAGCGTGTGGTGTGGCACCTCAACCTGACTTCTGAGCTCTCCCGTGTGTGGTACCAGGTGCTATCAGGAGCCCCGAGCGGTACCATCCTGATGGGTATGTTCCTCCTGACTATAGCCTCTTGTCCCACGTTTTACGACCAGGCCCGTCACTCGCCATTGTTGTACACCACAAGCACAGCCCTGTGGCCACAGGCGACCACACCTGCACGGTACCACAAGTGAACACATCTGCACAGCACCACAATGACCACCCGTACACAGCACCACATATGACCCAAACCTGCACATTGTCACATTACCCTACCAAGCTACAACACCTGCAACAGTCCGGCGTCAGCCACTGGTGTGAGAACCTGAAAGATGTGAGCGGTTTTAGCAAGGGGTCTCCCTCCTTCTCCAGCGTCAGCCACCTCCCCAGCGAGGAAGGGGCCCCAGCTTACAAGCGTCCACATCACTTCTCCACCACCTACCAGGAACTGTCCCATCCTGACATACCGCTTGCCTCCCAGCCTACCTTCCGGGCCCCATCGCCCTCTACTACACCCACTGGTTTACCTTTGAAAATACAAAAGTTCTCTCCTGAAAAGGCCAAAGCCTTCTGCTGTATCGTCGACAGTCTCCTGTATCATCGGCAATGTTCCCTCCGATTGGAGAGACCTCACGTGTCTCCCCAGCGCCGAGGTCAGCAAATGTACAGGCTCCCAGTGAGTTACGACCATTTGCCATCATCCTGATCCCCACCTTATTCTGTGAAAGCTTTCATTTCTTAACTTGGCTCACACAGACGCTGCAGAACTCATGGACTCTCACCTGTTTCGCATTATGAAGACTTTTTTTACCACCCACTGCCTCGTCAGCTTCCTAGGCTTTATCAGGTGTCATTAACAGGGTAATTATTTGACTGATCAGCCTATAAGGACGATTTTTATTATAGACTCGCAATCAGCAAACTTAATAAAACCTATTTTGAGATTTTAAAGGAAATCGATTTTTTT
>JAYMFT010254638.1:0-10855 GCA_038088735.1 Panulirus argus
CCCAGCCTAAGCCAGGTAACCATTTTATCGACCATCCCCTAGGGAAGGATAAACAGCTGGTTTAACTGTGGACGGACTTTCGCAACCAAGTTTTATCGACTCCTGGATTACGTTGTGCCTGCCAGACATGCATGTCCACCATTCTACTCCTGGCTGTTAAAACATCACAGTGTCTAGTTCTTGCCTTGTGTCTACTATAAGTGTATTTGTTGGTAAAGTACCTGTCATAATGGTCAATACTAGTGGTAGTGATGGTGAGGTTGCTACAGATAATAGTGCTTTTATTGGTAATGGTGAGGGGCAGCGAAGATGATAGAGGTAGAGGTGGGGTGTAATGATAGGGATTGTGTTGTAGGGAACGGTATTGGTAGTAGTGATAGTAGTGGTGGTATTCCTGTTGGAGTTGATGGTGGTGCTAAGGACGGCAATGATGACAGTTTCAACTAATGTGGTGGTGCTGTTGATGGGGAGAGTGATGGTGATGATGAAAGCGATAAAAAGATATTGATAATTATAGCAATAATAATGATAACAAGAATACTATTGCTAATAGCATTAATTATATTGATTAATTATTATGATTGCAATAATGATAATAATGATAATGATAATTGTGATGATGATAGTAACAGTAATGTACAACAGTATATTCATCTATTTATGGTAAAAGGCTCACAGATTGGGGCTTTGAAAATGAAGAGGTAAGGGGCTGAATAGAAAGATGTTGCACTGATAACGGGGTAGAGATCCATTCATTATTCATGACCATCTCGTAACGGTCTGTGCGAGCTTGGATGCGCTCGATGTGGTTGTGGTGCCGAACTTCAACGGGGGACGAAGGATCTCAGATGGCAGGAGGTGGCGGTGGCGAGGTTGATTGAACTGACTGATGAAGTCAGGTTATGGACGGAGGGAGTCGGGAGGACCAGTGTACTAAACGTTTCTCGGTAGGTGGTGTAAGAGAGGAGGAGGAGGAGGATATGCTGTTTTGTACACCTAAGTAACCTCTGTTGTGCACTGGATAAAGGGAATACGAGGCGGGAGAGAGAGACACACAGAGGTGAGTTTGGCAAATATGAAAGACCTGTAGATGTTCCATGGTCCAACAACTGCAGGGAGTCCAAATTACTTTTCCGAGTCAACAAGGAACGTGGAGACGATGGCTGGGAAAATGAAAGATGTGGTGATAGTACTGGCGCGTTCTCTCCAACTTGGTATATCATCCTAGATGACACGGAGGAACCTGCTGCACTAAAAGAACCTTCACAAGGTTAGGATATGAGCCCGGTCTGACAATAGAGGATGGGGGGAATGGTTGAATGCAAGAGCGGTTTGCATAGCTGCGGTCTTAGTTTGATTGATGGAGATGTGGGTGGCTGTGGCCCAGTTTTAAAGGCTGTTCAGGATATTTTGGAGGGCAGTGTGTAGATGGGGGGGGGGCTATTGACGCTGACATCAGTGGCAGAATCATGAACGTTAAGTAGATGTGGAGACACAAGGAACTCGTCTTTGTGCTCTGTGATATACACCACAGTGGGGTGGAGTATCACCTTTTGGAAGTGTACTGTTGACGACGCTCGTGAGAAAGTTTGCGAAACATTGAGTGAGACTTCTCCGCAGTCCAAGGTTCGTGTTTTGATTAAATTATGGTTGATTATGTCAATTTCTTTTGGTCGAATCAACGAAAGTAAGAGCCTCAGAGACCTTGCATCTGTCAAGGGTACGATAAATAGAGTGAGGAAGCTGGCGATGCAATGGTTGTTAGAAGGATGTCTTCATATTGCCAAATTGCTGAGGATCTGTGTGTAAGCCCAATTAAACTTAAAGCTAGGGATCAGGATAATGGCAAAGGATCGCACTTCGTGGAGAGACTGGACTTGTTCATTACGGTATTGGGGAAACAATTATTAAGTCTTCCAATCGGCGAGGCGTTTTGATTAATGGAGAGAAGCATGATGATGGAGCAATGGAGGTTTATAGCTGGGGAGAGATTGCTTTGTGCAGTTTCATTGGCAGGTTAATGGATGTACTAGACTGCTTTATCTTGAACCTGTTTATATAAGCGTCTGGCAACTTCATATTCATACACTGACTGAGGGTGTGTTGTAAGGCTTGTTGACTGGTAGAGTCAGCGAAGGTCTCTAGTAGATGTTGACGAAGTGATTGGTAATGAACCAACGTGCTTTATCATTAGGGATGTGATTAACGCAAGGAAAGGAGGAGGGAATCCCCTAGCGTGTATTGCTTATTTCTTTCAGTTCCCTTTAAAATGATTTATGTTGTGTTGTTTCCGGTGTTGTACCTTAGTGAGGTAGTGAAGTTTCGTGGCAACGTTTACGTCGCGATTCACTTTGTTGGAGGGAATTGTAGAGGTTAGTGTTGTTATGGCAGAGTGTGACCCAGGGCAAGTCAGCTGGATGTAGTGGAACAGATCTCACGAAAAAGACTGGTTGTTACGTAATTGAGATGGTGCTGACATAAACGTCATCCACACGTTAGTACTTCATCCCAAGAGATACTGAGCAAATCCGCTGTCTAGAATTGGCATATTGTGAAATCTGTGATTGGCTTATATATCTTGACACTGGCCCCCAGGTGTCTGATTTTCGTTGGAGACAAGGGACCTTAAACCTAGTATGCGTATGGTTGGTGGTACTGACAGGAGTGGTAGGTAGGAACTGGCCAGCTATATGTGTTACCATACTGCGAAGATTTTTCTGACCGTGAGTGGAAAAGTTCACAGCTCGTGGTGGAAGTGGCGTCATTGGAGTTCCTGATGGTGTCGATGGTTACAGTTTGAGGTAGTAGTGAAGATGGCGCTAGGGAACTGCAGTGGTGGCTGTATTAGTGGATGTGTTGATGGTGGTGGTAAGTGTTCGTGTGGAGGTAGTGGTAACGATGGTCGTGGTAGCGATGGCATTCTTGATGACTGGGGGCGAAAGTGTTGGCTGCATTCGTAATGGTTGTTGCGAAGGTTTTGACGAAGACGATGACAAACTGGCAGTAGTGTTGGTGATGGTACGATGGAGACTGTGGCGATGGCGATGATTATTGGTCGTTTTGATGGCCGTCGCGATGGTAGTGGTAAAGGGACGGGCGTTGGAAGTGGTACAGAGATTCTGCTTGATGGTGGCGATCAACTGCAACGGTCACATCGAGAGTAACTCAAATACACCTAAGGGTCGTGCTCAAGTGGGTGATATTTTCCCTAGTGGTGAAGTTTCGGGTCGATTTGGGTTCGAATCTTCGGGTCACAGGTCAAAACCTCCTGTCCCACCTTCCCTCATGACAAACTCTCAACTATTTTTTTTCTTTTTATTGTGGATATTCTTGCTTCTCCCCCATGCAAGAATTCCGACTGTAAGCAGATGTATTCTTATTGTGTGACGTCGTGCGTAAATCGAGTCCTCCCTCACTCCAGCAACATGTGATTTCCAAGAGATCAGCGGACAGCGGTTCGAGGCTTTCCTGGCGCAGGTCGTCCGACGGTTATCGTAAATCCTCATAACTAGAAGACGGGAGGAGGTATAAATTCACCGGGGAAACCTTTCCTGTATTATATAGAATGTGTGTGTACATCTTCGTCAAGCACAATGCACGGGGACATTGTAGGGGAGAGTAATATCTATAATCATATCACATGTGGGCGGTAAAGCTTATGGTTTACCGCACACTGTCGGCTTCATATTTTCTTTTCCATTTTTCTTATTTCATTTACCAGTTTATTTGATTTGTTATTGTGTTTTTTGGGATGTCCGGACGACTCTGAAATGATTCATCCACCCCGGATCCCCCATGGCTTTAAATGCAAATGACTTATGTGGTTTATAAAGCGACACAGTCCACCACGGGAGGGTCTCTTGCTGCGCAGAAGGGCCTCTGGCCGCAGCGGGGGGAGTTGTTCAGAAAGGGGAACTACTACTTGCCTCGATGGGGGTATTTGTAAACCAAGGGTATGGGAACTTTTCGCCAAGACGAGAAAAAGTTCTGTCCAAGAGGGAAGAATCTCTAGCTATGACGGGAGGAGTTCTAGCCACGGCGGGAAGACCTAAACTCGCGCAAAACAAACCACAGAGAGCAGGTCCTGTAGCCACCGCGTCGTGACGACCTCTATCCATGAGGCGGCGAGGTTAAATGCCTATGACAGATGGCCCTCCATCCAAGGCGGGTGAACCCGTAGCCAGGGCAGGATGACCTCTTAGACTACAAAGGGATGATACGCCGGTCGTAATGAAAGGAGTACTAGCGACGGGCGCGAAATTATGGGTCTGGGTTATATGTAAGTGACCCATAACTCACCAGAGAGGGCAGAAGGCACGGCCATCCCTCTTTCTCTCTCGGCAAACACCAAGCGTAGAGTTAGATGGTCGAGACTCTGTATACCTTGTAATAATTTACTTGCCAGCAGACATGTAGCGTGACATTATCAACTAAGATAAATGACTAATCGCAATAATACTTTACTTTTACTTTTGGTGTATTACTTTCTTAGTCTTCCCTAAATTGGTCCACTTTTTCTGTTTAGATTTCTTGTATTGAAGACTTACCTTAGCCAGCCATCTCTAGTCTGACGTAAGCATTACTCTTTTGCTCTTAATTGAAAGAATTAGCTGCCCTGTACCTCTGAAAGCATAAGAGGATCAGTGTGCCTTCACCATCACTCTGCCTTCAAAATTCATTTCATGTCGTTGTCAGGCTTCGCTACCTCACTGCTAAAACTGTTTCAGTAAGCCTGCAAAACCTCCCACGTACGCCATGGCTTGAAGTCTGCAAATGTGGTTATTCCTCCAGAATATTACAACTCGCTTCTAAAATTAGCTTCAGCTTTCACATCTTTATCAGTATTTCAGGGAACTGTAGCAGTATTGTTTAGGTGATTTTTTTAGGGCAAATTTCGAAGAGAAAAAAGGAAATAAGAAAAACAGATTACATCCATCCATCTGTTATAAACACTCTCCAGGCAGTTCAGCTAAACACACACACACACACACACACACACACACACACACACACACAAGGACTATTCTTAGTGTATTCTTCACGAATATAATTAAATTAACGCG
Source organism: Panulirus argus (assembly GCA_038088735.1). Classification (NCBI taxonomy): domain Eukaryota; kingdom Metazoa; phylum Arthropoda; class Malacostraca; order Decapoda; family Palinuridae; genus Panulirus; species Panulirus argus. The sequence goes on from JAYMFT010254638.1 coordinate 5,064, forward strand.
GTGAAAAGTGTCATTCGTTCGTTGAACCTTGAAAACCTTCCATTTGTATTAACACGTACCATTCATGCTTCGGAAGTCAGTGCGACAGTTAAGATCATGAGAAAAAAGAAAAGAAGAAATCTGATTTAACCCTACGAAGGTCAGTGGTCATGATAATAATACATGCATGTTACCTGTTTGCAGTTTTCAACACGTAATTCTTTTCTCGTTACATGGTAAAATATTTGTCGAGTTCTTGTCGGACTGACTTCCTTGCAGCTGGAGAATCCATGAGAGGTAACCCAATCTTGCTCATCCCTTGCCACACCGGTGTACGAGTCAGCATAGATACACAGGTGTGGGTACACACACACACACACACACACACACACACACACACACACACACGCACAAAGTTAGTACGTACACGGTCACCAGACACATACAAACGTACGAACACGGTCATTGAACGCTCGCCGATTTAACCAAGGTTCGCTACTCTGTAAACACACCTCGATGACGTGAACTGTTTGGCCAGGTTGCCAACAAATCCCAACCAAGTTCATGCATATTCATAGTTTCCACCCCTGGGTCTGTTCTGATGAGGATTTCCATTGCCTGGTTGCAACCCCTGGTGTCTGGCGGTGGCATTTTCCTTAAGCCCTGTGCGGCAATAGTGTGTGTGTAGGGGGTTAGTGTAATGAATGCAGGGTGTATTCTAATGGGTGGTGTTGTGTCCGTCTTGAGAGAGTAATGCTACGTTGCTCCGAGGGGAGGAGTGTGGGAGTGAGGGACGGATGCGTGAGATCCGCGCCTTTGGTGGGAGGGACAGACACCTTTATGTAAAGTCCTTGGTGGACAGGCCTTTTTGCCGCTGCTGAAGGGGGACTGCAGTCCACGGAGGGGGGGACCACATTACCCAGCAGCAGCAGCAGGAGAGCTTTTGGCCATGTTAGGAGACTTCCTAGCTACGGTTGGGAGGGCCTCTGATTATTAACTACGGGGGAGAGGACCACTGCCCTCTAACTATAGCAGAGAAGACCTCTACCCGCTAACTATGGCGGAAGGGACTTCCACTCACTAATTATGGCGGAGGAGACCTCTACCCCTCTGACTACAGGAGAAAGACCTTAGCTCCTCTTGGGGGAAAAAATATATACACAAGAGAGGGAGAAACTGGCGCTGAGACAGGAAGACCTTTCTTTGTCCACGACGTGAGAACTTTTAGGTACTGCGGAAGGCCCTCCAGCCACGGCAGGGGGGCAGGGAGACTTCCAGCTAGGCGAAGGGACGCAGAGTCACGGACATTTCGGCTTGGCCGACATAGAATCACGGACACATAAGCCTGATGGATACAGTGAAAGACATGCAGGCGTGGTGAATATAGAATCACAGACAGGAAAGCTTATTGAGAAAATATTCAGGGACGGAGAGACTGTGCTACAAGCAGGTTCATGATCACGTGTACATGGTGGATGCAATATTGCGAACAGGCGTGCTTTATGAGCACAGAATCATGGACATCAGGGCGCGGTGGAGCACTAGGTGGTAGACATACAGGCGAAGTGAGCACAGTTTTACCGGCGTATATGCGTGGCGGTCTCAGAATCACTGGTATTTGGGTGTAGTGAGCTCAAAGTCACCGGTAGGTGGATGTGGTGAGCTCAGAGTCACTGGTAGGTGGGTGTGGTGAGCTCAGAGCCACTGGTAGGTGGGTATGGTGAGCTCAGAGTCACTGGTAGGTGGGTGTACGAGCTCAGAGTCACTGGTAGGTGGTAATGGTGAACTCAGAGTCACTGGTAGGTGGATGTGGTGAACTCAGAGTCACTGGTAGGTGGGTGTACTGAGCTCAGAGTCACTGGTAGGTGGGTGTACGAGCTCAGAGTCATTGTTAGGTGGGTGCGGTGAGCTCAAAGTCACTAGCATGTTTACACAGCGAACTCAGAGTCACTGACGTGCAGGCATAGTGGGGGGGGGGAGGAGAGGATCCCAGAATCACTGACACGTAGCTGTGTTTGGTCCAGATTCATTTACATACAGGCTTACTGGGTTGAGATTCTCTTGACGCGCCGGTTACGGTGGACCAGATTCTCTCTCGTGTAATCTTGTTGGACACAGATTCGCCGACGTAGAGGCACGGTGGGTACAGATTCTATCTCAACATGTAAACGCGGCGGGCGCATATTCGCGCAACATGTAAGCGCGTTGAGCTGAGATTCCGCCGATATACGTGAGGCGTGGTTCGCACGGATTGGCCGTTACGTAGGCATCGTTAGTACAAACTCACCGACACGTAAGCACGGCGGCGGGATCAGGTTCCTTGCCATTTTTAAGCAGGCGTATCACGTCAGGGTCTGATACCTGAGTATGGCTTGAGAGACGGAGGGAAATATGATTACCGGGGGTGCGGGTGAGACGAGAGGAAGAATCAACGCCGTTTGGGCATTTGTTTTCCACAGGGTTCCGTATGCAAATCAGGAACAATAGACCGATTACATCATCAAGCGGATGCAATCTAATGGGTATTGAGGTCTCTCTCTCTCTCTCTTTCTCTCTCTCTCTCTCTCTCTCTCGACGTTTTCCGTCCGTCTTGTTGTCTGAGGGAGTAGAGGGTAGAGAGAGAGCCTTTACTTTGCTCTTCTTTTCTTCAACTGCTTTTAAGGGGGACTGCATTTTTCTTTTTTTTGTAAAATAGTGTTAAGGCCAGGCCACTTCACTTGGACCTTGGGTCTGTCTCTCTCTTTTTTTCTCTCTCCTTCACACGCACACACACACACACACACACACACACACACACACAACAAGATGACAAAAGCTGATGATGAAGACATTTAACGCAGACATAAGAAGCGAAGGCGAATACTGCTGTGATTTAAGGTCGCCATTTGAACAGATGAAAGAAGTATGCAAGTTAGTAAGAGAGGTAAAATAAAAGCAATAATGATGGTGTGGAGCTTAGAAAACATCACGAGAGGTCGAAGGAACTTGAACTTTGCAGTGAAGGAAGAAGAAGAAGGAAGAGATGCATGATGATACATACATGGCGACAGATACAAGGCATGAAGAGTAATGTGTTCAATCTAAAAGCGCATCAGCGAGGAAGATACTGAATCATCAAGTCGGGGCTAATTCTTGGGGGCATACCAAATAGAGATAGACGGAAATATTCGAGTCTCATACAAAACGCTACGAAAGCATTTAAAAGAAAACTAGTCTCATGGTTGAAATCAATCCCTGATGAAGAAGAGCGACGGCGGAGAGAAACAGTATGGTTCACCAAGGAAGACATACACGGTGAGCACTACGAGCTAGACCTGCCATTTAGGCAAAACATCGTCGGAAGTGCTTGCAGGTAGTTGCTCTCTCTCTCTCTCTCTCTCTCTCTCTCTCTCTCTCTCTCCCAAGTACGCAGAAGAAGCCCTTCGGTTCCACTGCTGTTTCCCATTCATCACAGACATTACGTCCCTAAAGGGGTCCATTGCCTCTACCGGACAATATGTCCGATATAAGATCAGATAACCTGACACGTAATTACGGCTATAGCTTAACCTCGTGGACACAATATTAATGGCCTGGAAATATCATGATTATTGCGCGCGATAACATCTTGACAGCAGACCACAAGGCGACCTAAGAGCACAACCTGGGTGCCGTAACTATATCCTTCACAGACGTCGTGAGCAGACCAACAGACCGCGCCACAGACGGGGAGGCACTCAGACACGCGCGGAGACACGTCCCTGTGAAATGGCAGTTTCGAACTCCTAGCAACTTCCACACGCCTCTCGGCCATCTGTAATGAAAGTGTTACGTAAACCGAAAAAAGGGCCAATATGGAACCGTCCGACATGCCCGTCGAAGCCGGGGTTCGGACACAGCCCAGGTATATGAGCCATAATCAAGGGACAATGCAGGTATACCTCTCTGGGGCGGAGTCAGAATCCTAAGTGAGGGTCGGGATTCTACAGGAACCCCGTCTTAAACATCCTGGATAATTAGTTCCCCGGCAGAGAAAAGGGACTTTTAAGAGTTTCTGTCCGTTTGAGATAATAAGCCACTCGTGGGGAAAAGTAACCCTAAGATGCCATACCTCCTTGATCATTAGTTGGTTATACACAAAGGAGGTGCCCCTTTGTCCTGTTTAGTAAGCTACCCGCAGAGAAAAGAAACTTAGAGGTCCTATTCATCTGCGGATGGCGGCGGCTGACCCGCTGGAGAAAAGGAATTTAGAAATCGTTTCGTTCGGGTTGGTTAGGTCGTGTGACTAATGAAATTATCTAATTAGCGAATTTTCTGCAGTAGGGTAGCCAAGTCATTTGCGTCCGCTTGAAATGTTTATCAATAATTCGCCATGTGGGCCTCTTGGCGTCCTCTTGTTCACATCTGACGTAACAGCACATGCCGGTGTAGGTACACGGCTGTCAAGAGTGAAGAATTTCACTCTTAAGCAGCAAAGGTTTTGGAGAGGGACCTCACAGGACGGAGCTGGCCGGCAAGCGACCTCCCACATCTCCATCGAATGCCATTTCAAAGTAGATTAGGAAAAAAGTGAACCCACGCCGGAGAGGAAACTAAAATTGGAAAAGGAATTCATGCATGGAGACTGATGTTTGGATAGGTCTGTCTCCATGTCGCCCGCGTTGAGAGCCATTCCTTGGTTTTTCTCAACATTCGATAACGATTCTGCGGTAAAAGTGAATCCTTGTCCACTCTTCCTAGTGTTCTTTGAGAGGTCTGGATGAATTCTATCCATTTTATCAGGTTTGTGAGGGGTCCTTATATTTCATGCCTTTGTAGTTTTTTTCTTTTTCATATTTCCACTGCCTGTCTGGAATTTCTCTCTTTCACGAAAAAAAACCCTGTTCAACATATGATTTCGACCAAAGAGTTTAAATAATGTCTGTGTAAAACGAACAGTACAGTTATTTGATAGGAATACGAAGACAAACAAAACTTAATCATAAACTCGTTTATCTTTTTCATTGACAGCTTCACCTAAGTCATGTGGAATCCAGTTAACAAAAGGATTCTCGGATTCTGCCTATCACTTTGGTAGAATCTACATGTAAAAAAAAGAATTCTCCGATGGGGTTACTGTAAGTGTTTCACACACACACACACACACACACACACACACACACACACACACACAGTTCTTCATGATGTACCCACATGATTTTCCTCCCTATTGGCTCACCTGACCTCACGGTTTTGTACATGATATATATACGTATATCCTAACCTCACTTTCATCTCCAACTGTCCCATCTAAACCCTCAGTTCTGCTACTTCAGTTCCACTGACTGGATGAATGATACGCTTTTCTTTCTTTCCTTCGTTTGATAGATTATTGCCGCTTTTCAAATGATCCCTTTATCTCTGGAAGGGGGAAAGGTAAGGTGTTATTGTAGCAGTAATGAAGGCATTTCTTCCCTTCCCCTCTAACAGTGACTTTCTTCTTATCCCAGACTCAACCATTCCTGAGGCCAGCTGGGCAAGGAACCTGACATACTACACCTGAAACAAACTCTGCGTCCTCAAACTCGTATTCAGCTTTCAGCCGCGGCCGATATCACAGTGGATATGTTTATTCGTGAGGCGGGGCTTTTCCTTTACCCAAAGGAAGTTTGATAGCCTCCCCTCTTTTTCCACTGATAGGTATTTCCGGTCTGTAGCCAAAGGTATCTCTGGCAACTTTTGTCGATTTGCTTTTCCTTCTCCTTTAAGTTTTGGTAATAGATTTTTTTTCTCTCTCTCTCTCTCTCTCTCTCTCTCTCTTTCTCTCTCTCTCTCTCTCTCTCTCTCTCTCTCTC
>JAYMFT010254649.1:0-10855 GCA_038088735.1 Panulirus argus
TAGACGCATTTGTCAGGTAACGATACAAAAAAGGAAAAAAAAACATGAATTTGACGTATATATATATATATATATATATATATATATATATGTCAGGTATCAATAGCAAAGGAGTTAGTACATGTGGGGAATTCAGTGAAGGAGGTTTAATAGGTAGTGAATTGCATTATTTATCACAACGTAAGACCAATAATGAAAATCTAGCAAATCTAACGGCACGCACACACACACACACACACACACACACACACACACACACACACACACACACATACAACATGCAGGTATGTAGTTCTTTTGAGGAGATATCTTCGGTGGACCGACAGATGATTCTCTTAGTGGAATGGAATAAACAGGACACATGTCAGAGGAGCTTTCTCGAAATGGATTGAGGTGGCAGGTGGAGTCCAGCAGAGATCATCACTCTTCTTCCTTTATATAAATGACTTGCCAGAAGGTATGAACTCCAACATGCATACGTCTGGAGACGTCGCAAAGGTCATGGAGGAGGTTAAAAGCAAGAAGGATTGCATCAACCTACAAAGGGATCTAAGCACATTCCAAAGTTGGTCTGATGCTGAGTTGATGAAATTCAACCCACGTAAATAAAATAAAGTAATGGGGATGGGTCACAGTGAAAAAAGGCCCCTTTGCAAGTGAGAAATCAATTCATATATGGGTGTGGCGAGTTTCATAATCTACGCGGTAAAGGCGAAGGGACAGAATATTTCGCACGTACACTCCTCTTGAGCTACAGAACGCAATGTAGGAAGAAGACTTAACGTGCAATAATCAACGATGCCCCAAAAGTAACAAATAACGCACAGAAACTATTAAAAGCCAACAAAAAATTATAGACTCCATGGGTAGGTCATTCGAATTCAAGTCTCGGAAGCTAATTCTCTTTAAAATTCATAGGCGCGTCTCCACTTAAAACTGTTTTTATTCGTGGTCGATCTGCTTGAAAGAGGGTAAGAGACATAACAGAATACAACGGCGAGTTGCGGAGATGAATCCCGACTGAGAAACAAATCCTATGAGAGGCTTTTAAAAAGCTGGCGACGGCCTGAACTTAACATACTAAGCTTACAAAAAAATATCGACGAAGTGACTTAACACAATTAATCAGAATTATCAGGTGCTGTGATAATCTCGCTCACAGTAGCTATCTAATGCTAGATCAGGTTGATTTCACCCAAAGCAATGAATACGGAATCTCGTAGTTAAAGCGTTTAACTTCGAGTGAAGTAAAAAATGATTTTACTTCAACAGAATTGCTAACGAGTGGAGCGACTTACCAGTTACAGTAGTTGAAAGCAACACCAACAAATACGTCTGAGTGGATAGAAAAATACGTCCGTTTAGGTTAGGCACTAACGTTCATTAACCCTCTCCATTGTTGAGTTAGTCTACAGACTTATCCTATCTTTTTACAGACTTTTGTACTCACTCTACACAAAGCTTTTATGTTCCTGATCCGTTCTGTTGTCACACGAACAGCCTCGTACAAAAAACACCCTAACTGTGTGCTACAGTTTGCAGTCCTTTGTATTCCTTTGTCCTCATAGTTTCTCTTCCCTCTCTCTCTCTCTCTCTCTCTCCCTGCTGCAGGTACTTACTCCTCTCGACTCAACTACGCTTACTTACCTCACCTCCCCATCCGGCCTAGTATCATCCCCCACTCACTTAATACTCCAGCCTTCGATATCTACGTACAACGCACAGTTCCTCTTTCCTCTGCTGTCGCGGGCTCCCAAGTACCAAGCTGCACCACCAGGTGGCTGGCTCCACCGTCTCACCGTTCTATCAGAAATCCTTCGAGAAGTTTTTTTTCACGTGCTAATCCTTCGGGAGGCTTTCGAGGCTGCATTAATCCCAGCCTGTCTTTTATATGCGCTAATGGCTCTACATTTTTTTCATCTTTTTATAAAGGAAAAAGAAAACAGTGACTCATTTACGCCATCCCTCATGTTTTTCATTGTTTCCCCTTATCTACGAAGAATGATGTTGTGTAATATATTATTTCCACCGAGAGAGCATAACAGATCTCCACTGCAATTAGAATCATGGAAAATTTACGTCTTGTAAAAAAATCTTCCTGTTAATTTGATTAAACGGCTGTACAAAAACTCTATCAACAATTTACGAGAATGCCCGTCTTGTAACTTGCTGGAAGAATGATCTTATCCAGATATTTTCGTAGAGAAGATGAATACCACAATGGCGTATATCAATCATTAACAAGAATTATAGTACATCAGGGCAACCGAACGTCCTCAGTTTATGTCTAGTTTGTGTTCTTCAGTTTAGCACACTGGGGCAGTGGCTTAGTACGTGTAAAAAAAAAAACTGCATCCACTGATCTAACCCTCATACTATATAGATACGAACTGCATCCACTGATCTAACCCTCATACTATATAGATACGGAGTTAATGATGACAGCTAGACAGATCGACGCTGCGTGTCAGTACATAAAATATTTGATATCTCTGAATTATTCCCGTAATTTCACGTAAGTGTCCGGAAGTATATGTATCATAGGATAACTGAGTAGGTCATCTCCTAAGGTGCACAGGATGACCTGCTCCTCCTGTTGGGTCTGCTTTAAAAGCTGACATCCAGTGATCACAGTGTCTAGGAAGATCCATCTCCCTTCAGTGCACGGTACTAAATCGTCGATTACGCTCTTCGCCACACGACTGTTGAGATGAAAAAAGAAAACGGAATTTCCAAACGATACCTGACTCTTCTCTGTGATTTATGATTTGAAAAAAGAAAACGGAATTTCCAAACGATACCTGACTCTTCTCTGTGATTTATGATTAGAAAAAATAAAAATAAAAACTAATCCCCTGAAAAGTAATTTGCATAAGTGTCGTTGCTTATCACCAGCCTGACAAATGGCGTTGCTACCTACCTGCCTTCAAGCTCAGCTAAGAGAGAGGATGGTGACTGTTGACCGGCAGTGGAAAATTGAAAAAGAATTTTCCTTGTTTTTCTCATTTTCTAACAGTCTTAAAATGGTTAGAAAAACCAAATCAGAATTCTATTGCCATGCAAAGGGTTTAGAACTTAGAAGCCTAAATGTTTCGATACTCTCTCGTTCTCTGTCTTCAAATACGATAAATGTGAGTGATGAAAAGAGAAAATTCTAAAGTGATGAGGCTCCGTTTTTTCCTTTACGGGATCCCTACCGACATCAACTTGAACATTTATGGTAGAATAACGAATCAGCAGCTTTGATTTCACTCTAAAAAATGGCAGAAGTTTTACCTGTTGTACAATATAGTATTCATGTTTCGATTGAATGTACTTAGCGTATCATATTTTTCACTCTTGAATATGACACAATATGAATTTATAAAAGATAAATTTGTCACAATTATTTCAAGAATTTTCACGACTAGATTTTTTCCATCGACTACAGTACGCAAGCAGATGGAAAGGTTTTTGCTTGGCGGCTTTGCGTTAAACATATTCTGAATTTGTAGACCTAGAAAAGATATTTCTTGGCTTGAATGGAAAGAGAGTCATTTAGAAGCAAAATGGTAATTGACGTAGCAGGCCATACGGTTGATATTTTCTTCTTTCGTCTTATTCCATTAGTGACGTAGGCCACAGATGACAGTCTTAAGGAAAACGGGTTAAATCTACAGAGTTTAAGTCAAACACATCATCGCACTGGAACTTTTGAATATTCTGCTTAACTAAATCAAGTCTGTCCACTGTCAAAAAAAGAGGATTCTCCATACTTCCCATCCTAAACACGTCCCTCAACATACTGCTACAGATGCTTGTCACTGTTGCCTTTTTTTTTTTTCAGTGGCTATCACTGTAGGCAATTTTCATTTTAAATTAAATTTTAATGACGCCTTCCTGTATACGAAGTAGAGCTTTGATGGATTCCTAGGAAGTTTACATCAACAGGGAAAGTTGTGACTAACAAATCAGGTCCTACGTTGGCTTTTACATCAAGGTTTTCAGAACTTGACCCTACCTGTGCTCCAGTGGCGACTAGAATTACAGAAGCTGTACATTATTTCCAGTGACACCTGAGCTGTGACTAGTATATAGACTTTCAACTACGGAGCCTGTGGTGAAGAGAAGCTTGTAACGGAGATTGGCTTGATCTCCCACAAGCCAGAGTAAAAGTAATTTCACTGTTTTTTGTATCTTACATATTCTACTTTTATTTCAATTTTGCTATCTGCAACAAACGTCTCCATTATAACCAAAAACTATCCTTATTTAGTCTGCTCTCGAAGGAGACCTTATCCATCAGAAATGGATGTTAACACATGCCTTAGGAGGAATTTCTTTACAACATCCCCCAAAGTCTATCATTTTCAAGGACATTATATTCTTCACAATTCTGATAATCTTATACAAGCTGTCACAGCAAGGGACACAAGTTGCTCAATCTCAACACATCCAGATCAAGCAGGACTGGACCTTACCATCGGTTAGGTGTCGCATTTAGGAGAATACCACTAGCCTATTCTCAACCTACTCCAGCCTCCTTGGCTTCATATGTACTCAATAACCACTGGAAAGGCTGGGTAACCATAGTGTCACGCCTGATGGCTCAATTGTCACTTACCTCAGCTATATACAGTGTTGAGTGGTTGATCCGTTGCCTCCGCCACAGCACTCAAAACAACCTGACTTTAACGGGGGTCTTGAGATTTTTTTCCCCCGTCTCAGAATGTGGTGCTTCATTCCGTAACTGTCACCTGAATTGCTGGACCTTTCCCTGGGCTGCCACTATTCGAAGGGACTGAATGCCTCTATCATAGTACGGCTTAAGTCATTCTTATGGAAACACAGCTATTTTCTTGTCATATTTTTTTTTTCCTTTCTGCGTGAATTTCCATTCCCCATCCCCCAACCGCCATAGGAGGGAAAGGTGTCCCAACCAATTCTTTCTTTGACAACGCTAATGTGGTATTCGTAATATTTCACAAGGCAGGGGACAGCCTCAGCTCTTACGGGTTAGCACCGACGAGTCTCTTTGCCGTAAAACTGTTGCAATTGCTCCACTCAAACGCAACCATACGCGTGCGTGCAGACAGAGACAGACAGACAGAAAAACAGACAGACAGAAAAACAGACAGACAGAAAAACAGACAGACAGAAAAACAGACAGACAGAGAAATATATATCAACATAGAACTCATATGCATGCACAGACTATCACACACTCGCACACAAACGTACATACATACACAAGCATGCAAGCATAACACGTACACATATATATATATATGTACCACATATGATGGTGAAGTGTGCACATATACAAGGTACACCTCTTGAAATATTGATCAAAATGCTGCTGGTGAGAGGCAAAGTGAGAGGGAGTGGAAAAGGGTAGAAACTATAACTTTCTGTGAACGACAGACCAGTCTCCCTGATAAGCGTGGTCTGTAAGGCTCTGGGAAGATAATCAGAAAGCAGATGGATGATTCTCTATAGAAGAAAAATGACCTGAATGAGAGACAGCGCTGTTTCAGGGAAGGGATGTCATGTGTAGCGAACCTCTTTGATTTCTACGAGGAAGTGAGCTCCGTCTTAGACAAAAGGGAAGGCTGGGTGGATTGTTTGCATCTAGACTACCAGAAAGCATTTGACACTGTATCGAATGGGATGCTGATTAAGGTGGATTAGCAGAGAGGAATAAGGGGGAGGGAGACTCTTCCGATGGATTGAAGATGATCTTAGTGGAAGGATACAAAAGGACGTATTTCAGACGAACCTTCTCAAAATGGGTGGAGGTCATAAGAGGAGTGACACAAGATTCTAACTGGAACATATTTTACGTCTCTCTGATCGGAAACGAAATGTGTTATTGATTGCTTCAACAATTTACAGATACATTTTCGAACATTTCTCGAAAAATTTGATGCGTAACGAAGCCTTGGAATAATTCTATACATACATAAAGCTTAAATAGACTGGGGACAAGGAGACGGGCGCTTATCTAACGTTCCTTTAGGTCTCTTCTATTCGAAATTACACTCACGCTATTTTGTGCCACCCTGCTGATGCACCTAGTCATACTACTTTTGATTACATTTACTCCTAAATTCTCTTTTCAGACACTCCTAAACTCTGTCGCTAGTTTATTGAGTTTCTCACTGAAGTCTGTCACCAGAGCCGTGATATCTGCAATATGTGTCATCTGCAAACTGTTTACAAAATGTTTATAAAACGCCTGCTACCAATACCTACGAACACACACACACACACACACACACACACACACACACACACTCACATATACGTGTATATATATCTGAGGTAAGTTAATATTGATGGATTATGAAACGATGGAAAATTAGTGGAAAATAGTTGAACTTCTAAAAATTAAGAACACATTGCTATCATTTACGTACTAAAGGCTCAAACCCCAGCGAGCGCTCGCCTAAGCAAACGATTTGCGAAGACCTGAAAAGACACAGCAACCCAGGTCGGTTCCACCAGCGATCCTGGTGCCACTTCATCCCTCTGCTTGCCTGAGGCATCAAACTGAACAAAGAAAGACAATAATCAAAGTCCGTATCCCCGTCAAATGATGAGACCTGTGAAGACTGTCCACACACACACTCAGCAGTCAGGAGTAGACAGTCAACACTGATGCTGACCGTCTCCTCTGATGGAATGTTAATGAACAGGGGATTAATCCACAGGGGCTAACAGGTCAGAAGCTCCCTTAATCAACGCTGCTTCATCTTTGAAACAAATGGGGGGAAAGAAGAAAAGCCTTTACAGTGTACTGACTGGAGGTGATGAGCGAGAAAACAGGGATTATAATTTCAGGTGCAATTTCAATGTACTGATGGTGGATGTGATGGAGCTCGGAGGATAGACTATTGCAACTGCTTTAGGCTTGTCATACGTGGGTCTTGGTCAAGATCCAAATACATTCATTGCTGTGTGCAGCGCCTCATCATCGTCGTCTGCAGCACCAAACTGTCTAAAATCTTGATCTTAACTTAATCTTTCATTATGACTGGATATATATCAGCATGTATTTCTGTTCTTCTCTTGTAAAACATTCTGCAATTTGTAATCACATTCATCCAAGGTAATGAAATCAATGCCAGTGTTATAATCAATCTCGAGGTACAAGGTAATCAATCACTCTAAAAACTTAAATGCTGGGAATTCTTTCCCGTGTGGTTGGACTAAGACTTTAGATTTACTGGAGCAGAGCAGTGGTCTGGGAAGTTTATAATGAATTCAAATGCTATAAATCCAGGAAATGAATTTTAGGTAAAAGAGAGAAAGTGTTCGCAATGAAAAGTTTGATATAATTCTTCTTTATGTGGAGGTAATGATGCCATCATCACTGTAACTTTAATTTCTAAGCCTTTGAAAGATGAACAAAGGCCAAAAGATACAGACATGAGTGTTTTTTGCATTTCAAGCTTTGATGAAGGGACAATGATACAGACATGTTTGCGTACAGTGCTAAGTAGACTGATCAAGATGTTTATTCAATCTCTGGTGATTCTCGCATATCATGAAATCTGTAAATACATAATCTCCACCAGTGTTTCATTTCCAGTATACCTAATGCTCGCCTAGTGGATCTTGAGTCTCCCAAAGACGAAGCCTTCTTGTTCAAAATCTTCTTACCCTCTTTAACTATGTTTTTTATGTCTCGTGTATATTCTTCCTCCTCCCTCCCTCTCTCTAATGTCTCCAGCAATGCACTGTTATTCGACTACTTGACCTCTTGACAAGAGGCGTTACTTCTTTACGCTCATTCACTGAAATCCTCTAAGGAGGAGATTTTAATGTACACCACAAACAGTGGCAGAGTTGTACTCGGAATGATCCAGACGAAGTTTACTTTGAAATAACACTATTTTCTGCCGTGAGGAAGCCAGCACATCAGTTGAAAAGAGAAAGAAAGAAAAAACTCTCCAAATACAGACTTACAAATGAACGACGTAACGACAATTGAATTTAGAGTTTAGAGAAATATCCGTTGGCCCAGCTGGTGAAGAACACGATGGATGGATGGATGTCGTGGCCACAGGGGGCACAGAGTGCGTTTGATCTCGTTGCTTCAGAGACGAAATATCAACAACAGTCTAGAGTCCATTTATTTAGTACATGACACAGTCACTTCTGCAGCCGGGTCGGGCAAAAGAAGCCGGCAAAAGGACTGCTTTTGATCGCCTCTGTGAGATCATGCAGAGCAACGATTGTCAACATTCCACTAGGATATCAATGTTAAGAATGGGCTAGGATGGAACCCCCTCTGTGTACAGCAAACAACATCTGAAAAGGAAATTTCTTTAAACGTTTTGCGAAAACTTAACAACAACTGATTCAACAGACAGGAACGGAGCCGTTAGTTTTCGAGATACAGCCAAGAAAGAGTTGGTATCTTTAAGTACCAGACCAGACGACACAAAAAAAATAGAAGGAAAGCGCTGGTGGTGGAAGCGGCGTCTGCACTTGTAAGAGATGATGTAAGATTTTACGTCTTTGACAGGAATGTGTACCCAGCACCTGGTGCATTTACCTGAAAGTCTGATGTCTTTTGTTCACGATATGGTGATTCCACGCATACTGAATACCGACGTCCCAAATAGAAGAACTATAGCAGTTCAATCTATCATGGCTGCCATCAGTCGACCAAGATCATTCCTTTCCCCTCTTCTCCTCAGCGTTGCAGTATACATACGTACATTGTACGATATCACTGCAAAAAGACTCGTTGCCCTCCTCCATGATTTTGAGGCTTTCTGAGATCTATGCTGAGACGCTGAGATACGCGGATTAGCTTCTCACGAACTCATCCAGTTTGCATACATTTTAAAGGGGGAATTTTAGGCATTTCGGCTTTGGACATTACGGACTTCAACTCCCACATTTCATCTTCGCTAATACGCTACAGTCTGGCTACGACATTCTAACTCGGTTATTGAAATGCGGTCTAGTTAGGATTTTCCAGTCTGGCTATAACACTTAAGCAATGGAAGAACTTTTCAGCCAGGTTGGTAAACCACAACCAATATAGGACATTGCAGCCAAGCAAGGACATTCTAGCTTACCTATGAATACCGGTTTGCTTACCTCACTGCAGCTAGGCTAAAGACGTTCCAGTCTGGTTACAAAACTCTGCATTTTGGTTGTGCCATCCCAGCCTGTGGTATGATTATGGGATCACAGGCTCAAAGGCAGTGAATAGTTCGACTTCAAGCAATGTGATCATTCTCAATTACTCAGTATCAAAGTATTGTGGCGTCGATGAAGTATCATCATTCCTTCATTCGTCGGGAACTATACGTTCTGTTCGCCTACGGGAGAAGGCTGTCAAAATATATTTGAATAAACATGGCCTTTTTTTTTTTTTTACTTCCCGTTTTCTGCCTCTGTTGACGAGAAAAGAGAATTAACCTCTGGACACCCAGAAAAGACGAGACATTTACATGATCTCCACAGTCCGCAGGAAGATGTGGATCAACTAGTCCCAGCATTTCTTGGCAATTAACTCCTGTGATTCAAGTAATCTAAACTTTTCAATGACAAGTCGTAATTCCTTGCAAGCAGTGACCAGCAAGAGATCCACAGCCTAAATAAAACTTGGAATTCCACTTGTGTTTTTCAGATTGTTGCCGAAATTCTAATACATCAGCGACGTCGTCTAATTTTCACTGTAATTAAACCTTTTCGTTAGGAAAATCACTGCACCTCGCCTCTCTCTCGTCAGTAAAGTCACTGTCATCGTCTTTCCAGTCAGATGTATCAGTATTTTAAGGCCTCTCCCGTTGGAGAAGTTCCGTCAATGGTTCTGCAGTTAAAACAGACCACCGCCCGGCCTCATGCGTCAATTAAGTCATTGTCTTCAGCTCTCCTATCAGACAAATCAATATCGTCACCTTTCCTGCCAGGCAAGTCACTGTCTTTAGTTCTTCTATCAAACATGGCATATTTTTCAAATCTCGCATCATATAGATCATCATCCTTACCCCTTCCATTAAACAAGAAAGCGTCCCAACGTATTCCGTTAAAAACAAAATAATTTTCGCCCCTTTCAACGGTCAGATTAATCACTTTTCCTGACTCTCCCGAAAAACAAGTCGATGTCCACGACTTTCCCGTCAGAAAAGGTACTACTGAGTAGTGTTACGATCATAATCTTATCATCCTATACGCGTCGCACAGCTAGCGGAAAAGTGGGTCTTAAAGCCGCTCAAGCGGAGGTGGTATCGAGCCACTCAACTAACGGAGAAGCGAGTTAACACAGCCACTCGGCCAATGGAGGAGCGAGTTTCACAGCAACTCACCCAAACAAAGAGCGAGTCTCACAGTCACTCAGCTAACGGAGAGTGTCACACAGCCACTCAGCCTACGTAAAATGCAGCCCTATTGCCGGTTGGCGGCAAAAGGGAGAGAGGAATCAGTGTGAGGTTATTACGGATGACTGAATCTTTTGTCACTTCGCTACTTAACCATCGAGGTGTTTATACAGTCCACGAAACTCGAGGGAATAGCATAGAGAGGTCGTATATTTTAATCAGAAACTGAGGTGCGGGTCAAAAGTGTTTGTATATCCAGAGCTTAACGCAAGGATCCCGGAACCAGCGGTGTATCCTGAACCGATATAGAGGAATTCAACGTGGGGAGGATTATGCAAACTTCTAATGGAATTATTGTCCACCCTGGAAATTATATTAAGCTTATTAAAGGCTAATGTAAACGTTTGCATGAGTATTTGTAAAGCCTATTGATAATATGAATTAAGCTACCGGAACAACAATTTACATATATATATATATATATATATATATATATATATATATATATATATATATATAATAGAGAGAGAGAG